>JAHHFK020005833.1:235000-443418 GCA_024533555.2 Aedes koreicus
CAGAATTTGTACCGTTTGACCAACGATTTCCAGTAATTCTGCCGGATAGCCATCAGGTCATGAGGCTGATCGTTCAAAATTACCCCAACTAAACTGGTCACGGCTACCAGCAGGCGAAAAACAAACGAGTTCCGACAACTTCAATCTCTCTTAGCTTCCTAGGATCAATTGGTTTGACCAGGATGCAAGTGTATTTGGCAGGGGCGCATGGACTGCCAAGACCGAAAGAATCTGCGTGGAGTCAGCAAAGAACTGATGGCGAGGTGACTACAGTACACTACAGATTAACTGCCGAATGCGAGAACGACATGGACATTCATTCCTCCCAGAGCTCGCCATATGCGTGGTGGAAGATGAGCTGGGAGCGTTTAGCGAAGGATCCACTCACAGCCCTCGATGACGGGAGGTGACTCACCGTCGAGGCCAGATGGACGATGGCAGACAGCCATCGTTGAAACAGAGGACATCATCTACTCCCGTTCGTTCTTAGTCCCACTAGTCAGAGACGCTCACTCCAAACTACTTTTTAACTAGCCAAGTTGCCGAGCTCCAGAAATGGCAATGGCGACTTAAAACTTCGTTCTCAGTAATCGGAAATCAAAATCCGACGAGTTCCTTCAATCAGGACAAGAATACAGAATACGGTGCGTGTTCTGAGCATAGCAACAACGTCGACGTGAGCGTTTTTGAAAGTTCTCCGAGTCCAATAAAGCGAGTCGTGTTAAGCACCGTGATGGTTGAGTTTGATCCGACCAGTTGCCTTGCCCCAGTGACAATTCTCGAAAAAATGCTCCGTAATGTGGGAATGGTGGATTAAAGATAATATGCGGTCGTTGAATCAAAAGATCAAGTGTTTCGACGATAACGTCGTTGACGGAAATATCCGGAATTGCTGATTCACTGACTCTTGGAATGCACTGTTGTGTCGGGAGATACAAAGTAAGGATCCGACCCTAGTAGCACGCTTGTTTTAAATCAGTTGCAATAACTTTTGTACAACTTAATTCAGTCGTAAACACGTTGCTGCAACTTATTTTGACAGAAGCGTGTGAAGTTTTCGCTAAGCAGCAGGACTTTCAATTCTATTGTGTCCGTTGAGGACCATACGGGTGAATTGGATACAAAAACTCGATTTAACTATGAAGTCTGTTTAGTTTAATTTCAGCATTTTTTTTGCGAATATCGAAGATCTTTCAGAAAAGTTTCAACTCAGGGTCTTGTACTCAAACCCAGCTCCAAATGGTTGAAGATTGATTTCAACTGCACCAGATCCAAGACCCACATGAAACTCAGTTTAATTAATGTCAGGTACCAAAAATCCAGTAGAATACTTGAATGCCCAATGATCACTTCCCTTCACCGACCAAGCGTAGATCAACGCATCGACTCCAGGAAGGTGTTCTGAATCATTCAACTTCTAAATTTCCAATTTTTCTCAAACTATGAGGAAAATAGATGGGACTGCTGTTGACAGTTGCACGATTTCCAAACCTAACCCGCACTGTAAAAAATATATGTCTCGCAACCTGTCACTTCCCACCACAAATCACTGTAACGTTACCTCGCCAACCGGAAAAGCGCCGCGCCGAAATAAATCACTTTCGACTTGTCGAAAAACGCGAACACGCACGCATTGTCACAGTCCAAAACGGAAACACACCCAACGAAATCAGCCAAAACAAACACACATAAATCTAATCCAATTTAATCTATTTGTCATCCCATTATCCGAGGTGCTACTACCTTACTGCCGCGAGTGAATCGAGTGTTTAGCTCGGTCCCCCCCCCCCCCCCCCCCCTCCGCATTTCCTGTCCGAACGCCAGACCCAGCAATCCGAAATTGGATCTCCTCTCCATGGAGGGTGACGTGTGACTTTTACCTAAACAATAAAACGAGCATGCAAGCGAAAAGAACTCAGTCCGCCGTTGATGACTGCAAGCGAGTGGGACTTTCGTTTTTAGTGCTTTCTGAAGTTTTCCTTTGCCCGCAGAAGTCATTTGGAAAGGAAATCACCTTTCCTAGAGAACGAGTCGCAAACGAAAAAAAAAATCGAGCATTAAACGGAAGACATAACCTCAATTAACCGAAACTACTCTTTCGACAACGTAAATCTTTCGCACCATCTCTCCTGACAACAACGACAACGACGACGGCGAGAGCTAAAACCAAAACAAAGCAGGCGAGAAGAAGTCCCCCTTCTCCCGCCTCCTCCCGACAGCTCAAACGATAAAAACGTTAATTATCTTACTACAAGATTAAACATTTCAATTAAATTATAAAATCGATATAAGAGCAAAGCTCAGGAGAGCCCACCGCACGGGGAGCTCACGGATTGGACCATTAACCAACCAGCTCGCCAGGAGAAGGACGGGAAGATGCTCGCCGTGATCGCGCGTGAGCAGAATAGCCACCGTGCTACGAGCAACAACAACAACAACAACAAGAAGATGAAGAAAGTGCAAACGAACCAACACACAAAAAGGGAAAAGGAGCCGAAGAAGCTGGAGCAAGCGCAAAACAATGATGGCCGCCTCGACGACGACCGAACCCATCATGCGGTGCAAAAAACAGCATCACCTCTCTCACGCCACATTGCACACCTCGCCTATCGAGCAAAAGCAAAAAAAAAAAAAAAAGTGCCAAGCATTTGGCGAGATCTCACAAGATATGATTTCTTTTCTCGTGCCCGAAGGGCATCCCCACCCCGCATCTCTTCTGCCCAAAACCAACGGGAGGGACCCTCATTGGACTCGTTTTTTGTTTTCGCATAAAAACAACCATCCCAAGCTGAATTTAATGACTTAATTATGTTTTTTCGAGAATGCGTACCCACTCAGCGACGGCAGCGATCTACTTTATCGACCACCACCACTCGACCGAAGTAGGCTTCGATTAATGACGTCTACGATGGTTCGAATCCCGTTTTGGCGTTACTTCAAGTGCCCCTTTTTCCATCAACATCATCATTACGACGACGACGACGACGACGACGACGGCGAACTGATGGCTCAATTATTTTAATTGGAATTTTGAATTTAAATCAGCTCTGGTTCAGCTTCTGGTTTGTCCGCGGCGAGGCTCCATCGGCGAGGGACCCGGCCAGGATTGATGGAAAGGTTAATGACAATATAACCATCTACATTTTCTCCGTGTGTTTCCCGCTTGATCTGAGTGGTCGAGGATGGAGAGAAGAAAAAAATCGACTACACGCACTTTTACCACGCGATGTTTACAGGCACTTTTTGACAAGCCGCAAAAAAAAAAAATATGGCGGCCGCCCGCCATTCAACAACGGCAACAAGTGAAATGTGCAAGTGTCGGTAATTATTTTATTGGTGGCAGTTCGCTTCGTACTTCTGCCCGATGCGATGGGCACTTTTATTGGATCCCAAAAGGAAACTAACCCCGTGGGGTCCAATAAAGTTGCTTGGCTCTCCGAGGGTATCTCTTTTTTTTCTTTTTTTTTTCTTTTTCGGGGGAGTTTTATTGTTGTTGGGCTGGAAACAAACGGCTGAAGCATCGGGCTGTGGAATTTATTTGACAGTTATTGATGGTGGCGGACGAGTGATGCTCGGGGAACACCTCCATTGGTTGGGGGGATGGGTGGACGGTGGAAATGGAGTATCGGGTTCAATAAATCGTGCGATGGTTAAATTGTTTTCGGGGTTGTAAACGTGAGGTTGTTTCCCGAGTGGGCAACAAAGTTGCTTTTAGTAGAATTTTGAAAAGCTGAAAGTCATTTTGTTGTTGGAGCGGAGGGCGACCGATATTGGGTAGGATTTTCTTTGGATTTTCCAGCGGTTATACACTGCATGGACCCTCGTTTGCATCGCTCAATCTTGGTAGGTATTGGAAATGATCGAGTGAACAATTCTTAGATCGTCAAACTCCACTATGTTTCAATTGAAGAATCTAAAAATGTACGAAAATTTATGATTTTTTCAATACGTATTTTGTCAAATGATTCGGACAATCGAAATCTGCATATTATATTCGCAGGGGTTGGATCAGCTATCAATATGAAACTAGCGATTTGAAATTGGTTCATTGTTGTAGAACCCCTTGGTCCGAAGTACACCTTGCAGCCTGCACCTTGCAATACATTCTTGCGCTTTTCGGTACTACAACCTTTGTTTTTGTATTGATTCGCTGTGTAATTTTGACAGAATGTTTGAGGGTTTTTTCATGTAAGTTACGTGATTAGGGGCAAATCATTAATCGATGTGCTGGTACTTCCTGAGCCAAAAACTATATCCATTTTCTTCATGTCTACTCAGCCCATCCAGGTCAAGAAGAAAATGTATATATTTTTTTTTGAAACAGGAAGTACCAGCATTTCGGTCTCATTTGCATGGGAGCTCAAGCTCAAGCTCAGTTCCGAGCTAAATGAAGCCCCCGCATAACATAACTCCCAACGAACAACACTTGAGAGGTCAAAATAACACACATGCTGTTCTGAAGCTACTCAATTTTGAGTCAAGAATCACTCAGTCCTTCCAAAAGGGAGCTTACCCACAAATGGGTAAACGTACCTTCACTCAGATTCAGGTAATCGGTCATATGAAGGAAACTGAGTAAAACTTACTCAGACGTTGACATTTCTTGAATGGGTAAACATAACTCAAGTTTATTCAAAGGAATAAGCCGGGTGCGTGAATGGTTTATCTTCTATATCTAGGGTTTTTTTTCATTAGGGCGAATTTACAATTGAGAGATTCTCTCCGGGCTCGCTCTCTTTCATTCATTACAGCGCCATTATAAAACTTTCGAGGGATTCTTTAGTACAGATCGAAACACAACAGTGCTGGCTAGCATACTATACAAATAGTAGAATGAAAAACGTAAAGGTGATTGGTTTATGAATGAAAGAGAGCGAGCCCGGAGAGAGTCTCTCAATTGTAGATTCGCCCTAATGAATAAAAACCCTAGATATATTTATATAAAAATGAATTTCTGTCTGTCTGTCTTATAGACTCGGACACTACTGAACCGATCGGCGTGAAATATTGTATGAGGTGCTTTTAGGACCGGGGATGGTTCTTTAAATAGTTAGAGACTCCTCCCTTCTCTGAAGGGGAGGGGGCTCTCATACAAATGAAAAACATATTTCTGTATAACTCGAGAACTAATCAAGCAAAGGAAACCAAATTTAGCATGTGAGAGTTTTTAGAAGCAAGAAATGTTTCTATGGTGGTTTGAGATCCCTCCCCTTTCTGGAAGGGGAGGCTCCCATACAAATCAAACAGAAGTTTCTGAATAACTCAAGAACTAATCAAGCAAATGGAACCAAATTTTACATGTGGAGTTTTCTGGAAGCAAGAAATGTTTCTATGGTGGTTCGAAACCCCTCCTCTCTCTAGAAGGGGGACGCTCTCATACAAATGAAACAGATATTTCTGCATAACTCGAGAACTAATAGAGCAAATGGAACCAAATTTGACATGCGGGTATTTTGAAGGCAATAAATGTTACTAGGGTAGGAGACCCCTCCTCTCTCTGTTAGGGAGGGGGCAATCGAATGTTGAAGGCAAGATATGTTTCTATGGTGGTTTGAAACCCCGCTCTCTGTAAGAGGGGGCTCCCATACAAATGAAACACAAATTTCTGCATAACTCGAGAACTACTCTAGTAAATGGAACCACATTTGGCAGGTAGAGGTTTTTGAAGGCAAGAAATGTTTCTAAGGGGACTCGAGACCCCTCCTCTTTCTGAAAGGAGGGCTCATATACAAATGAAACACGAATTTCTGCATAACTCGAGCATAAATCAAGCAAATTGTACCAAATTTGGCAGGTGGCGGTTTTTGAAGGAGAGAAATATTTCTATGGTGGTTTGAGACCCCTCCGCCTTCTGGAAGGGGAGACTCCCATACAAATGAAACACAATTTTTAGCATAACTCGAGAGGAAATGAAGCAAATGAAACCAAATTTGGCATGTTGAGGTTTTTGGAGGCAATAAATATTTCTATGGCAGTTCAACTTGACCGCTCCCCCTTTTGAAGGGGGTGGGTCCCATACAAATTAAACACAAATTTCTGCATAACTCGAGAACTAATCAAGCAAACGGAACCAAATTTGGCATGTGGGGGGTTGTGAAGGCAATGATTGTATGATGGTTTGAGAAACCACCTCCCCCTGGAAGGGAGGGCTCCAATGCAAATGAAACACAAATTTCTACCAAACATGAGAATTATCCAGGTTACTAAAACACAAAATGTGTATTTCTCGGGTAAGAAGCATGTTCTGATAGAAGTTTAGTCAAGAAAAAAACTCATTCCGAAAAACAATCACAAACGTGCCAGTTCTATTAAAAAAAATTCATTTATTTATTATTTATTTATTTATTTATTTATTTATTTAACATACAAAATTCAACTGACAATTGATGTCTCAATGAATAAAATTTAATCAAATTGGTAACGATAAGCGGTGCGGAAAAGATTTAGAAGTCTTTGGCAAAACACGTCAATGGAAATATTGAAGTCAAAGAAGCCAAAGTAGTCGTTAAAACGCTGACAAAATGAACGAATAGGCTCATCCAAAGCGTAATTTCTGCTCCGTGGTTCCAAGAGCAGAAAATCACGTTGTCGATGTGGTCGCTCGGGTGCGTACAAATTCAGCTGTCGCCAAAGCCGGGCAGTCGATGTCTCCTGACAGTAGTTTCGCTACGAACGTTGCTTGTGCAATTGAGCGTCTCAACTCCAGTGGTTCGATCCGTAGAAGACGGCACCGCTCCTCGTATGGTGGCAGATTTCGTGGATCACGCCAACCAATAAATCGAAGAGCATATCTCACAATTTTTCTTTTGAACTGCTTCAATTCGGGCGATCCAAATGGCATGGAAAGGACTCCAGACGACCGCATTTGTTTCTAATATTGACCGCACATGTGAGCAATAGAGGGACTTAAGGCACAGTGGGTCACGGAATTCGTCAGCAATTTCGAACATAAAGCCCAGTTGACGATTGGCTCTTTCAACAACATCGTTGTACTGCATTCGGAAGGTGAGTCCGGTATCAAGGATAACACCGAGATCCTTAGTCCCGATAACACATAGTCAAATGTAATCGGCTGGTGTTTGCGGTAATACGAAATAACGTTGCATTTCTCAACGCTGAGGCTTAGCAAGTTTCTTGTGCACCAATCAGCAAAGATACCCACCATGTCCTGCAGATCCAAGCAGTCTGAGAGGCTTTTTATTATTTTATAAATTTTTGCGTCGTCAGCGAAAAAGAAGCGGCATCCCGACGGTAACAACAACGAAAAATTATTCAAGACAATTGAGAAGTGCAGCGGACCGAGGTTACTACCTTGCGGGACTCCCGACTTATTCGAGAATGATTCCGATTCAGAAGAGCCGATCTTGACCCGCACTGAACGGTCCGTTAAGTAGGATCTGAACCAAACCGCACTCCTAGATGAGACGCCGAGTTTCTCCAGTTTAGCCAGACGGATTTCGTGATCCACTGTGTCGAATGCAGCTTTCAAGTCCATACATGCAGCATCAACTTGCCGTCCTGAATCCATGCTTCGCAGGCACGTAGAGGTAAATTGTACCAAGTTCGTGGATACGGATCGTTTCGGGTAAAAGCCGTGTTGCTCTGTGTCGATATACTGTTTACAACATGCAAACAGGGGATCGTTCACAATTTTCTCGAATAGCTTGGAGCATGCGCACAAGGAGGTAACTCCACGGTAATTAGCAACATCCCGCTTGTCTGCTTTCTTGTGAATTGGAAACAAGTAAGAGAATTTCCATCGTACGGGGAACTGCCTTTGCTGAGCCGAAAGATTTCACAGCATTTCTAGCGGAAAGCTAAGAATACCTGCACAATACTTCAAAAGGGATGAGCCAATGCCGTCAGGATCGGTGGCGTATGATAGTTTTAACACCGCTAAACCGACATGAATGACAATAGAAAATGTCTAAATATTTCCGTTCAAATCATATTACTGACATCTATCTTCGTGTTCGCTGAGAACGTTCATTGAAGCCACGAACATGCTTGGGAACTTGATAAGAAGGTTCATGGCTGAGCTATCCTGGACAAATTAATTTTATCTAGAAAAAATGATTCTATAGGTTTTGACAGATGGGATCGCTGCACATTTGAATCGGTCGTTATGGGTTCTTGATCAAAAGTGAAGATTGAGTTGCATGTCGGTTTGTCGGTGGTTTTAATTTACGCGTTGCGGCTTGCAGCATGTGCGGTGTGAAATGAGGAAGATCGAAGTTGAACACATCACGTGGCACCGCAGGAGCCGCTTCGTTCTATTGCGTCGCCGAAGCGGAGAAGTTGTGAAAAACTTGTTCAAGGTGTCGTGCAAACAGGTCACACTTCTCGCGTTCGTTGCTGACCGTATTGTTGGCTAGAAACATTGAAGTTTCCGGAGTCCTTCAGTTTTGTATTAACAAACGACCAAAAACGTTTTGGGTTGCAGCGAAGATTTGCTTCCGTGCGTTTCACGTAATGATTGTAAAGGGTGATACGGTCAAAATTTGGTCAAGGGAAAACGCGTGTAAATCGGTGAAATCGTTTATTTAAAAAATCAAATTAAATTTCTTTTTCAAGTTCAATTAGTATAAAATTCAGGAAAAATATTCAGTTAGGCTTCCGCTTTTCCAAATCCGAATTGCCGGGCCTTACGCTTGACCCCTGCCATCAGATTTTGTACAGCCACCTTGTCCACCTTCTTTGCCGCAGAAAGCCAGTTTGCCTTGAACTGCTGCTCGTCCTTAGCAGTTTTTTTGGTCTTCTTTAGGTTCCGCTTGACAATAGCCCAGTATTTCTCAATTGGGCGGAGCTCTGGCGTGTTGGGAGGGTTCTTGTCCTTGGGAACCACCTGCACGTTGTTGGCGGCGTACCACTCCATGGCCTTTTTACCGTAATGGCAAGATGCCAAATCCGGCCAAAACAGTACGGAACAACCGTGTTTCTTCAGGAAAGGCAGCAGACCATTACCACGCATTCAAACTTCGTCAGCATCGTCGTGTACAGCCTCCGGGATCGCGCTTTGGCCGTCGTATTTTGTTTATCATCGCGATTTGGAGTCACTACCTTCTTGTAAGTCGATAGTCCGGCTCGTTTTTTGGCTCGATGCACGGTTGTAGACGATACACCCAGCTTATTTGCGGCATCTCGGAGAGATAGGTTAGGGTTTCGCTTGAAACTACCGGCAACTCTCTTTGTCGTCTCAGCGGCTTCCGGTTTTCGATTTCCCCCCGATCCAGACTTCCTGGCTGTCGACAAACGTTCCCCAAACACTTTAATTACATTTGTAACGGTTGATTTGGGAACTTTTAGCGATTTTGCCAACTTTGCGTGCGAGTAGCTCGGATTTTCGCGATGCGCGAGCAAAATTTTGATACGCTGCTCTTCTTGCTTGGACGGCATTTTGACAACTGAAGAGTGAATTCCAAAATCAAAATAGGAGCAACATTCTACACACACACACCTTCAAAATGAGGGGTGTTCAGGTTTTTTAAATGCAAAATTGAAAGAAATACGTCAAGTTGATATTGACCAAATTTTGACCGTATCGCCCTTTAGAGACAATAGCTTGACGATAGCGGCGGTTAAACAGTCGTTTGTAGTGCAATGTCCTAGAGTGACGGTACCTTTGGATTTAGTTGCAAGCGTAGCAGCGCTCCCACCGGGTTCAGCTAGTTAATTATAAATTTAAGCAAATTAATAAAAAAAAAGTTCTGCATTAATTCAACTTGGAATAAACTCTCCAGTAATTCATGTAAAGGGCCTTAAAACCATTTGTAAACAATGACTTTTAACGACGATTTCTCTTGAATCATAAATCACTCTCGTGAAATGAAAGCAGCATTTGGTAGAAGAATGTTAGTTCTACCATATGGAGTAGCTGGATAAAGTGGGATTCTCGTGATTCGTGAGATATCAACGTTTAAAGTCATTGTTTACAAATGGCTTTAAGATCCTAATCATCAAACTAGTCGGCAGTTTTTCACTCCCATCGAGTAAATATGTTGAATTTTATAGATTTTGCCTTGCTGAAGCCAAATATGGAGTCACCCTTGCTGTAACTCTTTTTTTTTTTTAACGGTGCAGTTCGAACGTGTTTCAGAGAAATACAAAATGGAAGAAGAAAGAAGAAAAATAATTGTTTACAATCATTTGGAAAACCCTTCGTGGTTTGGGCAAAAACTTGCTAAAGTGTTTCGTTTTCCCCGAAATACCGAGTGGCGTGAGAAATAGAGAAACTTTGTCGACGGATCGCAAGCCTCAAAGCAAGCGTCGGGTGGGTACTGTCAACCGTCAACTGCGGAACAAAGTCATCAGGAAAATTAAGGCAAACCCCAACATCTCAGACCGTAATTTGGCCAAAAAGCTTCGCGCCGCACGCTGTACCGAGCAACAGATTCGCCTTCGGGAAGGGGGATAGGGATCAAAAGCAGAACAATGTGGCCAGAATCCGTGCCAGAAACCTGTATGATCAGGTGTTGACAAAATTCAATGGCTGTCTCCTCATGGATGATGAAACCTTTGTAAAGGCCGATTTCAAACAGCTACTGGGACAAAAATTTTACTTGGCTTCGGCTCGGGGAGATGTTCCTGCCAAATTGCCAAGTTTGTGTTTGCAGATAAATGTGTACGTAAATACATGATTTGGCAAGGCATCTGTAGCTGCGGTAGGAAGACCAAGGTTTTCATCACTGATAAGACATTTAATTCAGAGCTGTACAGAACGAAATATCTCCAAAAGCGAATATTGCCATTCATCACATCCCACAATGAACCTGTCATGTTTTGGCCAGATCTTGCAAGCTGTCATCACAGTAAAACAGTGCTACAGTGGTATAAAACCAATGGGATTCAGTTTATACCGAAAGAACTCAACCCACCAAAATGTCCCCATCTCAGACCGATAGAGAGATTTTGGGCTATTATGAAGAGGAAGCTGAAGGTGAATGGCAGTGTCGTCAAAAGCATCAATGAATTGAGAACCAAGTGGAATAAGATTGCCAAAACGATGGATGAGAATAATGTGCGCCGGTTGATGAAACATATTCTGGGAAAAGTCCGCCAATTTCTTCGAAATCGAGATGATCAATTTTTTTGTACTTTCCCTCTAAAGTTCACATAAAGTCGAACATTTTAGTTAAAACAGAATACTATTTTGTTAGTGTATATACGAAATGTGCGCAATAGTCTATGTTCCAATTCTAACTGGGCCACACCTTACCAGTTGGAAATTATCGCAACTTACAATTCAATTTTCAAAATTAACATTTATTACTGACTTTTAATTCCCAAACTAATCGACAAAATCGATAACGCGCTAACGATAATGTTTTTCAACTAGTCGATCACATCAACACTACCGGTGCCCTTTCATCATACCAACATTTGGAGCAAACTGCCGTTTTTAGGGCCACTAAATGATTTCCAAAGAGTCAATAATAAAACCCTACTTCTCGGATCAATGGACGTTGATAGTGATTCAAATTCACCTCTGTAGCTTATGTGTTGCTTCCGGAAATCATGTTACAGTGGGACACTTACCTGAAATGAGAAAAAAAAAATTAAATATTAGCAATACTTTTCTACTTGAAATATGTTAGAAATGTGTATGATGTACCTTTACTACTAATTAGGGAACTAATATTGGCGTCTTTATTACGAACATACTGTGCATATAGTAAAAGTACGCACTTAATTTTTTTTACAGTATTCAGTATTTTTTTACCGTATTATTCCGGTACAGTATTTACAGTATTCCGGTAAAAAAAATTACCGGAACTTGTCAAATTTTACCGAAATCCGTTAAATCGGATTACCGAACGTTCAGCTGTTGAAAGTTCGGTTAAAAATTACCGAATACTGTAAAATGTTCTAAGTGTGTAAAATTATAAGACGTCACCTTTTATTCGTGTTGTTTTCAATAGTTTACAATCGTTGAATTATCATTCGTTCATGATAATCGATTCTATAGTTGCAATAATTTCCAACTTACTCATGTAATTATCTTGAAATCCTATCGAGACGCAGGTGAGTTATCAGCGTTTAAAGTGTCTCATTCTATCGTGACATTCGCTATTTTTTTGATTTTCATTTTACACCTTTCCTTTGCCTTAAGACGTACTCTACGCCAAAAAATCGATTGCAGTCAAAGGGTGTCTCACATGGATTCGATCAAATTTATTTGTTGAAATCGATATCAATTTCTGAAAGTAACTGTATAAATTTAAAGTTAACTGCAAATCGAAATGAATCAGGTTGACAGTAAATGCACAGCTGTTGAATTTAGCAACGCTCATTTTAATTCAAATGTCAAATCGGTGCAACTGACGTAATAAGTGTGTTGCAAAACTGATCTAAAATACTAAATCAGAAGCCTTCACTTTGATTTTTTCTGCAAATCGATTGCAATTCGCTGCACTAGATTACAGTGATACAAGGAGTGTATCGAAAATAAGCCATCCACAAACTTTCTTTCAAATTATGTTGAAAACCGATATTTTATTCATACAAAAAATTGATCCTTTATTGTACGAGGTTAAACTTGAACATAATGAAGACCGGATGAAATTTAAGTTATTCCTTCACGAATTTTCGATCTTTGGATCGAATGCGCTTCATCAAGTTCCGGACAAGTGTTGCATCGCATTTTTTGGACGCTTGAGCCCAAATTTTTTTGAACTCCTGCATGTTCCCAGCTGCCTTACCAGTCTTCTTGAAGACCCTCTTCACGATTGCCCAGTAACGTTCGATGGGTCGAAGCTGAGGGCAATTTGGTGGATTGATATTTTTCTCAACGAAATCTATACCCTTTTCCGCAAGCCAATTGAGAGTGGTTTTGGCATAGTGAGCCGACACTAAATCCGGCCAAAACAGTGGAGGTGTACTATGCTTCTTATATAAAGGCAACAATCTCTTCTGGAGATACTCAGATCGATAGATTTCCGCATTTATAGTTCCGGTAGTGTAAAAAATGGTTGACTTCAAACCACAGGAACATATTGCTTGCCATACCAGTAACTTTTGACCGAATTTCTCCACTTGAATCGACCTTTCCGCATCGCTCACATCCTCCCCAACGACGGCAGTAAAGTTTTGTGGACCTAGAAGGGTTTTTGAGTCCTTCTTTACATAGGTCGCATCGTCCATCAAAACGCATGCATCCGGACGCTGCAAAAGACGCGAATACAATTTCCGGGCCCTTGTTGCTGCTCTCTTCTTCTGTTCTGCACTTTGTTTCGAGATTTTCTGCTTCTTGTAGGTCTTCAGGTGGTTTCGCCTCTTGATACGCTGGATCATTCCGACACTCGTTCCTGCTTTTTTGGCCAAATCACGTATTGACATTGATTTGTTCTTCATGATTAGAGATACCACTTTCTGCTCCAGTTTCGAGTTGGAAGAACCGGGTTTTCTACCTCTTCCTGGTAGCTCATCCAAAGAATAGTGTTCCCCAAACTTATTAATGATGGTTTTAACACTCGCATGATGAATTCCAAACCGCTTCGCCAATTTTCGCATAGTAATACCCTTCTCACTTAGCCATGTGTCCAGAACCTTAATTTTCACCTCCTTTTCAATACGCGACATTTTGAAAACGCAGAATTTGAACCGCACAAACAAGTAAACAAAAGAAAGCTGACAGTCAAACGCACAGCATGCAGTGTTCAGAGCATAAAAAACCATCACAAATACATGCGTACAACGCAAATGTATGTGGATAGCTTATATTCGATACACTCCTTACAAGAAATCTGTCACCTGCTTAGAAAACGTAATTATAATCGCCCAAAATATTGGTAAATCGGTTGGGATAATATCACTCTTCAAACCACCCATTTCTATACCACCAAGTGCACCGGTTCAGCATCGTCAACACTCGGTCAGCTGAAATAATCAGTTCACAAATTATTACCTCGCCTCAACTCGGTGCGTAATGGGTAGGAGAAGAACATTCCGATCGGAAATTACAGAGCGGATACCATCGCTAATTACCGCCGGGGCTCGAGCCCAACGAGTGAGTGTACTCTTTCCCTTCCGGACTCGGTCGACGGCGGCTTCTTCTGAGATAAGGTTCAAAGGGAGGGCCACTCACTCAATTATCATTATTCCTAGTCCTGTTGCGGCGCGCTCGTTGCACTGTACGTAGCGTGTCTGATTGTTGTGTACACCAAAAGCATGGTTTGCCGCCACAATGACACACCCTCATTATTAAGATTATTAAGGGTCGGACACACTCATTAACACACTGAACGAAAGAAAAAAATCGTTTGAATTAAATCAACAAACTCAGCAACAACAACGTGAATGTGAATGCGTGAAATCAGACGACATCTAACGGAGACCGACGATGAATCAAAAAATAAAAAACGAGAACACGATAGTCTACAACGACGACGGTAGTCATGGAGATTTATTGACACCGTGAACTGTCAGCGCGTAAGTGATTTGTGAAGGGAAAACAGAACCCCGGTCGGAAATCGGAGACGTTTTTTTTTTTTCGGATTCTCACATGATCTTCCTCCGATCACACGTGCTCGCACAAGCGCAGGTACTATGGGGGCCCATTTTTGCCAAAGCCGGAAAATCGTGATCAACAAATCTGCTGGTCGAACGCACTTGATCGCTTCCCGATCGACCTATCATGCCAAGCTGTGTGTTTATTCAGAAACTCAACAATAACAATTGAAATTTAACACCCATCCAACCGAAGTGCATTTTCTCCCCCTTCCAGAAAATGAAATAATCCCAAGAACCTGCCCTGGTCGCACGCACTTGTTCGCCACATGAGCGATGATGATGTCCCTGTTTCCAGATCCCATGCTGTTCCGTAGGCCTCGACGACCAGAAATTGCTCTCCCCTGTTATTATTATTCATAGCGATAGTTAGCCGTTAGAGGTTAGGTTCTAGGTAGAAACGACCGTCAGAGGATGAGGAGAAAGCGACAAGGAAATTGAACAATCACTTGCGTGTCCCTTTTTCGGGTTCAGTTTTTCGTTTCCTCCGTTGGAATTTCTTCCAAGGATCGAACCGAACGATCCTACGGGAGTTTTACGAGGAATTCTCACCCCGGGAGATGTTTGTTTTGCTTGTTCTTCGTCTTCCCGGCAGCTCGGCCTTTGTTGGGTGTCCCTTTTCCTTCGACGATCTCCGACGACTGACTGCCACTGGCTGTTGGTTGCTGATCATCAAAGCTGTGAAATTAACTAATCACATCCCGGTTGTCATGTGGCTGTGTGAGTGTGTGTTTTGTGATCAGGTTCGAGGAAAAGTGGGTCACCATGCTGCCACGCCGAGTGAAGAAAAGTGATTAATTTTTTAACGTGTTGACAACGATTAATAATCCGAGGTTGTTAGTCGAGGTTCACTGTGTGTCGTGATATTGAGAACCGAAACATTCGAGAAGGGGCTGACCTGGAAGGTACAATATGGAATCATGACAGCTGACTTCGGTGATCGTCGCAAAGAGTTTAGGAAATTGTGTTTAAATTTGGTAAGACATTTGCTCACATAAAATAAACACTAAGAGCATCTCCATTGCAAATAGATCTAAGTAATTCAAAAACGTCGTTAAAGAGGCGAACCAGCTCGTGGCTGAAAGTTTCTATAGTAAAGTAATAAAAAAACGTCTTAAGCGGTGGTTCCATGTGGATGTTTGTTGGGTAGCTTAAAATGCTATAAATTCGAGTTATACGAACTTGCATTTATACTTACTTAAGTTTTCTTACTTAAAAACGAAGCTAAAGAAGGCTATTTGTGATTTTGGCAATTTAACGTCTTTTTATAAGTTATTAACTAAGCAAGCTTCTAAAGAATGCAAATAAATGATGTAATTTAAAAAAATGATTGAAATGTGATTAAATAATGTAATACGAACTTTCTAGAAGTAATGACTTTTTAAATGAATAAAGCAGAAGGTAATTCAGGTTTTTGGGAAGCTTCGTGAGAGCTTCTTAAGAAACTGATCGGAAGAAATTTTTGGATTTGAACAAGCTTTTGAAATATTTCTTTGGAAGCTGCTTCGAAGGCAATTTTAGTATGTTATGTGAACATTTGAGTTCAAATAACGACTTAAAAATCGAACGTTTTTTAGAAGCTGCATCCCAGACAATTTGGGAGTTTGGGCAAGTTGTTTAAAGGATTCTTTTTAAGCTTCAAAGAAAGCTTTTAATAACTTTATTTTAAGTTCAAATCGACATCAAAATGAAACTGCTTAAAAGGCTACTTGTGAATTTGGCAAGCAAATCATGCACGAATATGGATTTCCGGAAAAACTGACGCGGTTGATCAAAGCAACGATGGATCGAGTGATGTGTGTCGTCCGAGTATCAGGGACGCTCTCGAGTCCCTTCGAATCTCGGAGAGGGTTACGGCAAGGTGATGGATTGTCGTGTTTGTTGTTTAACATTGCATTGGAGGGTGTGATTCGAAGAGCTGGTATAGACACGAGTGGCACGATCTTCAGGAAGTCTGTCCAACTATTTGGCTTCGCCGACGACGTTGATATCGTAGCACGTAACTTTGAGACGATGGCGGAAACGTACATCAGACTTAAGGCTGAAGCTGGTAGGATTGGGCTTGTGGTTAATGCGTTAAAAACAAATGAAGAAAATGTTAGCCTCCTAGCTCAAGTTCAGATCGACGGTGATGAAATCGAGGTAGTAGACGAATTCGTGTATCTGGGCTCATTGGTGACCGCCGATAACGACACCAGCAGAGAAATACAAAGGCGCACTATGGCTGGCAATCGTGCCTACTTTGGACTCCGAAGGACGCTAAGATCGAACAAAGTTCGCCGAACCACAAAGTTGACCATCTACAAGACATTAATTAGACCGGTAGCTCTCTACGGCCACGAAACATGGACATTGCTAGTGGAGGACCAACGCGCCCTTGGAGTCTTTGAACGGAAGGTGCTGCGTACGATCTACGGTGGAGTGCAGATGGAAGACGGAACGTGGAGGAGGCGAATGAACCACGAATTGCACCAGTTACTGGGAGAACCTCCCATCGTATACATCGCAAAAATCGGTCGACTACGATGGGCTGGGCATGTCGTAAGAATGTCGGACGACAGCCCTGTGAAAATGGTTCTCGAAAACGAACCGACAGGTACAAGCAGAAGAGGCGCGCAACGAGCAAGGTGGATTGATCAAGTAGAAGGCGACCTGCGGACCCTCCGCAGACAGCGAGGCTGGCGAGGTACAGCCATGGACCGATTACAATGGAAACAACTTCTGTGTACAGCAGAGGCCACACCGGCCTTAGTTTGATAGCAAGCAAGAAGAAGAATTTGACAAGCTTCCTAAATGTTTTTTTTTTAAATGTAGCCTAGAATGATTTAAAATAATGATTGGTGAAGTTTCAGAGAACGACTTAAAAACCAAGCCTTAGTAGCCTTTTTGTGAATTTGAGAGGTTTTTTAAAAGTTTATAGCTGCTTCAGAAGACGATTTGTCAATTTTAAATTAAGCTTCATAGGAGAATTTAGTGGCTTACATTTTTCGTTGGATGCTGCTTACCATGCTTTTTAACTTTGTATTGCGATTTTTGAAGTTCAATGTTGACTTAAAGAAGAAGCTGCCTAAAAGCTCATTCAAGAATTTGGCAAGCTTTATGAATGTTGCTTAAGAAGCTGCTTAGAATGCTACCTAATTATGCCATGTGAACTTTGAAGTTCAAATATTGCTTTTAGAATAAAGCGAGCTAGAAGGTTAATAAATGAATTTTGCAGGTTTTCAAAATTTTTTTTTAGCAGTGGTTTAGAGAGCCATTAAAAAATGTGTTCCTACTTTGAAGTTAAAAAAAAACTTTAATTTTGTAAGACGAAAGTTCAAGTTCAAATATCGGCTTCAAAATAAAACTAGCAAGAAGGCTTTTTGTGAACTTAGTATGTTATGCTATTGAATTATGTCATGCCATTTGTGCAGTTCAAATAATGCCGTAAAACCGAAGTTGCTTGGAAGGCTTTTTGCGAAATTGGAAAGTTGTTTTAAAGTCCTTCACGAATTGCTAATTTTGCGAGCCTCTGAAGATTTCTTAAGATGCAGCTTAGAATGCGATGAAATAATGTTATACGTACTTTTAAGTTGAAATGACATATTAAGAATGATGCAGCCCAAAACATAATTTATTTACTTGGAAAGCTTCTTCAAAAATTGGCTATTTTTGAATTTGGTATGCTTCTTTAAAGTTTCCTCAGAAGCTGATTAGAATGCTACTTTATTTTTTGAGCGAACTTTTATGCTTAAATAATGATTTTAAAATGAAACCTCTCTGGATGTTGTTTTAGAATTTTAATATATTTTTGAAGCCTTCTAAGGTTATTTTATTATTTCACTTAGTGGTGATCAAATTACAACTATAAATTGAACTACTTAAAGTTTAAAAAAAATTTTGTTACTTGAGATAATTATCAACAATCAATGTGCAACTAGCGATTTGAAATTGGTTCACTGTTGTAGAACCCCTAGGTCCGAAGTATACCTTGCAGTCTGCACCTTGCGATAATTCTTGCGCTTTTCGGTACCTTCCGGTATTAGTATCTTGGTTGTTGTTTTGATTCACTATGTTATTTTGACACAACATTTGAGAATGTGTTGGTGTGAGCTACGTTGTTAGGGGCGAATCATTGAGCTTGGGACCGATGTGCTAGTACTGACTGAGCCAAGAAAAATATCGTATTTGTTCGGGACCTACTGGTCTTAGAGTTAGTCTATGTAATTACTCTGATTTGCGCATAAATCATAGTAAATTTTCTAATTTGCCAAGTGCTTCTATACATGTCAACTTCTAGTGTTGAGGAAAACTCGAAAGCTGCTTCTTGCTTCATGCTCAACTACCCAAATGTCTCTTAATTTAATGTTTCCTGAAATGCTTGAAGTAACTAAAGATGCAAAAATATATCGAAGAACTTCGGAATTGTTTTTTTTTTTCAATTTATAGAGTGGCCAAAATATGTTAAATTTCGAAAGATAAGAATGTTTCTGGTTGAGGAAACTCTTGAGGAAAGAGGGGCTTATGGCCTAGAAATGTATGAACAGTTTAATTTCAGCTCTCAAACAAACAGCCTTTACATTCGTAACTGTTTTCGATTTATGAATTGATTTTTTTCCCCCTAACAGTCCCTAGTTCGGGCAATTTCCTACATGACAGTTACAAATTTGATAACAACAACCTATTCCAAACGACAAATTAACTCTTCTCTGGCCCACTTTACACTCGAACGATGATCATTGATTGGCTCCAGTAAATTTTCGACTCGTGTTCAGCTATTCAAACTTCTCCAACCTCCTTCTAACCAGGTCGAAGAAATATAGAACTCGTTTATTTCAATTCCTGTCCGGATTTCAACGCCTATTTCATCTTTCGCGTCGGACGAATGGTCCCGCAATTGATCTTCAATAAACAACTGTATAACGAACAAAGTGACGTCGTTGGAAACTTCCCCCCATGCATCCCGAACAGCGATCGGTGCATCATTATTGAAATGCGTGATCATCATCATCGCCAGCTCGAGTGCAGTCGTCCAGTCCCCCGTCTCACTGCATAACAATAATAAAATCCTATCGAACATGTGTGTGCATCCTTCATGCTGGGGTTCACTGGATGGTGGGGAGTGGAAATGTCTTTCGTTGGCTGCTCGTTTCGGTTGTGAGGTTATGAGATGTGTTGTTGTTGTTGTTGTTTTTGTTACTGTGCGTATATGGACTGCCGGTGCAATATACATGTTTATAAATAAATAGAACGGGCAAAATATGTCGAATGAGCACTGCGTCTTTTTTATGATCTCATTGACCAGTCCCTTGATTGTTGCTTGCGCAGTAATGTCGTTTTGACAGTAGAAGCAGTAAACTCAAAAAATATTTCACTTAGCTACTGCTGGAAACACATGTAGATATTTTCCAACACTAAAATAAGTGACTTTAACATGAATATCACATAGAAAAAGAAATTCTACTTGACTAATCATTTCACTGGCCACATAAGATACACTTGATATTGCAAAGCATTTTCCACTTCCTGAATCACACGAAAGTTAAGTGAATTTCTAGTGGATATTTTCCACTGATTATGTGATTTATTTTTTCGGTGTAGAAGCTTTACACTCCCGTTCCCTTTTACACTGAACACAAATATCATCCCAAGATCGTCTGAAAAGTAAATCGATTGCGCCCTTAAACGAAAGGGTTAGATTCGTATGACGATCATCCATGTTTCGAATGACAATCAACCAAATTTAAAGTAATGTTTGTTTCAAAACT
The DNA here is from genome assembly GCA_024533555.2 of Aedes koreicus. Lineage (NCBI taxonomy): Eukaryota > Metazoa > Arthropoda > Insecta > Diptera > Culicidae > Aedes > Aedes koreicus. The sequence continues at coordinate 255,253 of JAHHFK020005833.1, forward strand.
GTGTAGTCCATTAGCGATTTATGAATTATTTGAAAAAAATCAACGGCAATAAGTTATTTCACATTTCCATCCCTCAACCGTTGAGCAAGGATTGCAACGGGAGCACAAAAATTGAAGTCGGGAGACATTTCTCCATAACTCCTTATGAAGCGGTCGGGTTCCATGTTTAATTCGTGATGGTTCCAGTTCTGATAGCGATTGATAGGTTTTTACCGAATGATGTAAAATGGAATGTTTTCTTTCCTCATTTCCAATTATTTGCGTTGTAGGGCTTTTCCAATGCAATACACAATCCACTTTGGGATGACGATTTTTCATACAGCATGCATTTGAATTTGAACGGGAGGTCAATTCGCTTCGCGTATTATTAGTTGTTCGATTATTTTCGAAGGAAAATCATCTGGTTTCTAGAAAATCGTCGTCCGTTTACATTAGAGGTTCCAACCCGACAAAAAATCCCGGGATCTTGAAAAATTCGGGATTTCCCGAGTCCCGGGATAAGATTTTTCACCGTCCCGAAAATCGCGGGATTCCCGGGACACACATTTCTTACATATTTTTTCGTTTTGATACTTCCCAATAAATTTCAGTGTACCGTTTACGCGCATTCAATATAACCCATACAACGCCAAAATTCATATTTACTGTACCTACATCGATGTTATACATCATTCATGAAAATGCATCATTCCTTTTGTGTTGGTTCAGTAGGCATTCGCATTTTTGCCTACACATTCAACACACACACACACACACACACACACACACACACACACACACACACACACACACACACACACACACACGCGCGCGTGCCAATACGACGCAAGCTGTCATTTCCATTCAAAAACATTGTTTTCATTGGATGATTACTACTTCTGTGTTCATTTAATAATTTCGGATTGCCGTTACATCAAAGTAAGTAGAAATACAAAATTTGTGCTAATGTAGCCTTACATCCAATTATTTTAAAGGCATGGCTGGAATTTGGAAACACTTCGATAGAATTGCGGATGACAAAGAAAAAGCACGATGTCGGAAGTGCGAGCAAATTTTGTCGTGCAAGAGCTCTTCGACCGGTGGCTTGCTCCGGCACATGAAGAACAAACACGACATGGATTCCAAACCCCCCATAAATCCTAGTGAGTCGGCTGCGAAAATTAAATCATCCACACAAAATGTCCCAGTGAAACAAGTATCGATGCTGAAGTTCGTTAAACGTCAGCCACTGGTGGAAATTGTAGCTCGGCTGGCAGCAGAGGACAGATTTTCGATCAATGCAATCATCAACAGCAAGTTCATCAGACAATCGATCGCAGATCGTGGATATTCTCTGCCAACGTCGAATACATCCGTCATGAAGCTGGTCGCCAAATACTATGGATACGCTCAGCAGCAAACGCGGGATGAAATAGTGAAGCGTATCGATAGCGGTGAACTGGTTAGTCTCACTTTGGACGAGTGGACAAGTCCAAGCAACAAGCGCTACTTAAACGTGAATGCCCATTTCGCTGACGGATCATTCTACAACCTGGGTCTCGGCAAAATTCGTGGATCACTACCTGCTGAAAAGGTTATCGAAATGGTCAAGGATATGGTCCGGAAATTCGGTATTAAGGATGGAAACATTGTAGCATCAACGACTGACGGAGCTCGAGTGATGACGAAGTTTGGAAGATTGTCGGATTACCTTCATCAGCAGTATTACAACCATGCGATTCACTTGGGGGTTTGCGATGTCCTGTACAAGGATCAGCCACCGGTACCAATTGAAAATGAGGATTCAGATAGCGACGATTCGGATAGTGATAACTACGATGATGAAGTTGGTTCTTCGGGTAAATATATTGGAATGTTCATGTTCATATTAAAGAAAACAGCTAATTTATTTCAATTATAGACTTGAACACCATGCGATTTGGAGAGTCTCTGAAACGTATTCGAAGAGTCGTGAAATTTTTTCGACAACCGCCTGTTAAGAATGCACTGCTTCAAGAAAAAATCACGAAAATGTTACATAATATGTGGAAACTCGTTGGAACTCGACTGAAACGATGCTGGAGCACTTCATTCGCGGTTTTGATTGCATCAAAGAGACACTTTCCGAAATAGGCCTTGCAGGTCTTATGTTGGACAGTGATTTCGACCTTCAGGAAGCTCTTCAGCCAATCAGACTCGCTTCGGAAGCATTGGGAAGACGAGATGCTACATTGCTGTCTGCGGAAGGCAGCTTGAGTTTCTTGTATTCGAAGCTTAAGAAAAGTAACTCCAAAGTTGGAAACAACCTCTTCGATGCAATCACGAAAAGAATCAACGAACGGTGCCAAAAGGAAATAATAACAGCGCTGAAGTTCCTTCAAGGTCTTTCGTTGTCAAAGCAAGTGCCAGCAGAACTGGAAAGTTCATCGAAAACGCAAATGATTAAGTTCATCAAGGAACTGGGAGTTCGATTGTTGCAAGACTGCCAAAGACAGACCGATGATGATGCTGCCGAGTTGAATGCTGGATTGTCCTGTATGCATGACGATTCAGGTTCGACACCATCGAGCATGCGTGAAGAACTGGAATCGGCTGTAAAGGAATATGCCAACCCTTCCCAGACTGATTCGACAATAATTGATTTTCCAAAAGTAATTGCGAAAGAGCTGTCACATTTTGAGCTGCATGGCAAGTTGAGCCCAAATCTTGAAATCATTTTCGGCGGCTTAAAATCAATCAAACCGACGTCAACCGATAGCGAGCGCATCTTTTCGAACTCCGGAAATATCTGTTCTAAAAAGCGAACCTCACTGTCCGATGAAAGCATTAATAACATTTGCTTCTTGAAGTCGTATTTTCAGAGAACGAATTCAAATTGATAAGACCAGTTACTTGATTTGAACCATTGATTTTTTTATTGATGAATAAAACATATTCCTAACCACAAAATTGCGTTTTTAAGCACATTGAAAGATTTCCCGGGACAAACAACAAATTGGTCGGGAAATGGAACCTCTAGTTTACATCTATCATTCAAAAATGCGATTTCCATGCGTCGATATAAACCGACGGAGGATTCATTCTATAAAAAGAGGATGTTTGGGTTCAGTGTACTCAGTGATTCAATTTTTGAGTACTTCCAAAAGTGTGAAAGGAGCTGAATGTCATGAAGTGTACTGTTTTTCTTGTGTAGTAATGATGCATCAGTCTCGTTCACACTTTTTTGATCGATCTTTCACAGATGAGAACGTCCGTATCCTTGTTAAATTTTGATAAATTGAAAGCTTTTCCACGACCACGATTTTGCATTTCGCTCCAAATGCATTCAACAAATGAAGAAAAAAAACTCGACGAGTGCTGAATAGTTCAGCGCACAGCACCCGGCCTTGCGCTTCGGTTTAATGACCGGTGCACATTTCGAAATTCACACACGGCATGAGGGAGCAAATATTTTCGGGCGATCAGTTTTCATGGTTCTTTTTGCACAGTGGTTCCAGTGGGTACTGGGAGGATGGAAAAGGGCGGGGCTAATAATCCGCAAATGATGATTAAAGCCGAGAAACGACTGTCGTAAAAAAAAAACTGCGGTGGAGCTCCGACAATAACGGCGGCGACCGACGACGACAACGATCAACGATCAACGACAAGTAGTTGATTGTGAAAATAAGGAGAAGCGACACGGTGGTGGAAGAGTGAGGGGGGAGGGGGGGATTAGGGGTCGGTTGCAGGTTGCACATTTTTTTCTTGCCGTCATAAAAACGCACAGTTCCCAGTGTTAAAATGCGTTTAACGATATTCAATTATGGATTTATTAGCTGCGCCGCTTTGGGGATGGCAATTTTTACGCTCCGGCTGCCGCCGGTTTGATTGTCCGTAAATTAAACCCCAAAAGGCGGAGAGCTGCAAGGGAGCACTAATGATGAAAATATGTCCCATTCGGAGGTAGTTTTATAAATAATTCCCAGTAATAGAGATAGCTATAATTAGATTATCCAAGTTAGGTATGAGCGGTTCCACGCCGAATCAGTAAATGACAAAACCTTAGTATTTTAGATTTGGCCGAAACTTTGCAAACGTGTTCGGACGTGTGTGCAAACGTGTTTGTTTTGGCATGAGGAACGGTCGTTTTGATACGAGAGTAACTTTTGAGAAGGGCTTATGTGTTTTTGATTCAACAGTTTTAGGAAAACAGTAACTCGGAAATCGTTCATTTTAGAGAAAAAGTGTTGAAAACGGGGGCAGACCGAGGCAGTTTTAAATTCTTTTAATCCATTTTTGTGGAGAATTTTTTGATGAAATTATTTGACAAACGTTATAATATATTATAACACTGTTGTGTGGACAGAACATAAAAAAAAAAAAGGTGGAGTAATTAATAAAAAAAATATTTTATATAAAAAAAATTAATTATTTATAAAAAAAAAATAAAATGAAATGGGTAATGGAACTTATTATGTTTTTTTTAATGTTATGGGAGCGGCGCTGTGACAGGACAATATTATGGTGGTGAGGGTTGTGTGTTGTTCGTTGGGGGGTTGGTTGTTTTCTTTCTTTGGGGGGATTGGGATATTACGATTGCTGAAGGTACTTCTTCTAAACCATCCCGTGATGATAATGGCTGACTCTCATTCAATGTAGCAGGTTCAAGACTGCTCCTTTGCAAATCAGTTCGGTAGTGTATGCGACAAAAATCGCAAATCTTTAACGAAGTATTTAGAGGTACTTTACATTGCATGTCAGCAAACTTCTGAATCAATGCTTCGGTTAAAACACGTTTTCCGGATGAACATTTTCTATTGCTGTTGGAACACGGTGTACAACACCTCAACAATCTTCCAAATTCCATTTTCGTTTTCCTTTCCTGTTGCACAAACTGAGGTTCGCAAACTGAGTATGGATTTTCGAAGTGAAGCAGTTTAAATAAAGCCATACATCAGTTCCAATGACATAATTGTACATACCTACAGATTCTGTTTAGCAGGTACATTCCTGCTATGAATATGTGGCTTGCTTTTGTCTTTAGCAAAAATATTATAAACAACGCTGGGTAGCCAAGTGACGAAGTCAAACTACCACAATGTTCTATACCATGAACAATTAGTATGACGTCATCGCGGGTAGCTCTTTTAGGTAAAGCCTGGGAGGGTGAAACAAATACTACACATGCAATCTATTGAATGAGGCTTGATATTAAACATGAAAAGTTTCAAAACACTAACATAATGAAGGAAATTGTTGTGTAAATCAGTAGTTTGGCGTATCTCTGATGTTTACTCGTTACCGTCACATGACTTCATGATGTCGGAAAATATTCGATCACAAATCAGTTCGGTTTCGCTCGTTTCGCTTTTTGCAGCTGGTCGCAGGCTGTCGCAGGCGTTTCAAAGTTGTTCATCATGAAGTGTAAAGTTTAATACTGTGGCTGAGACCGCAGAAACTATCCGGGATTAAGTTTTTTTTGCGTTTTCCCAGTGATAATATTACAAGATCCAAATGGATAGAATTCTGTCGGTTGGATTCTGAGACAATCGAAATTAAACCAAGGTCGCGAATCTGTAGCGTAAGTTGAAAATATTATTATTTTTTACAGGTATTTCAGTATCATAACATAGAACTGTTCTATAACATAACTGTTCTGCTTTAATTTACGTTCTGTAAATGGATTTCGATGCACAACAAGAGGTCGTCAGAAACGAAACAGCTTCATTTGATGAGAACTCTATCGGACTTCAGAATTCAGAGCAACATTGGATCTAGAGGACAGGGAAATTCATGCAAGCTGTTCAGGGAATATAACATGTTCAAAATATATAAAATGTTCAAACAATTCAAGCTGAACAATGCATTAATTCCTAAGAAACAGACCGAAGTAATCGACAAACTATTAACGAAATATAAAGTCGACGAAGAGAATTACTCAATGTTACATAGGACCTAATGCATTGTTTCATTTTTCAAGTGCGCGTTACGCAAGAAATGACAATTATTGTCATTTCTTGCGTAACGCGCGCTTGAAAAAGTGACACACGTGTGAGCCCGTCTTGCTCGCACTCGTTTGATTACAGAATGCATTAGTGTAGGTCCAATAACCTATTCGTGCCGCTTACACGTACACTTGTACGAAAAACGTAAACAAGCAGTAAGATGTGTACACAATCGAATACGTGTAGATTCCATTTTCCCGCATTGAATGAAAATTTGCAACGAAATATGTACTTTCATTTATTTTAATTTATAAAGTTAAAATAATATTTCTGTAGGGGAGAGTAGTCAATACTGAGACAGATTTTGTTCAACGAATTTATTTATATTTTTAGTAAGAGCTACGAACATTTTTTTTATTTCAACTGAATTATCTAGTAGACTAGTAGTCTTATCTAGTAGACTGAAAAAAATATTTCTGGTGCCTAAGTTGTTAATTTGGTTATTGAGGCAGTAGGTTTGCAGGCAGAGTTGTAAGCTAAAATGTTTGTATCGCTGTTCGTCGCCAAAAGGAAGAATAGAACACTTAAGGAGAAAAATAGTTTCATGTAAATTTTAAAATTTAACGTTATTTTCATCTTAAACTTTCACATGTACACCACATGTAATCACCCCGACTTCTTTTGGTACGGGTTATGGTGATTTATTCTAGTTTTCTGATTTTTCTGATTATCTGTCAGGTGAATTTTCGCTATTCTCGATAGTTCTCAGAACACTTCATTTTAAAAAAATGTTCGTCAATTTATTAACTAATGCATATTTTTTCCGAGTCAGTTTTTTAGTGAAAAAATGTCCTTCGCCAGTTTTAGCTTTTTGAATAGCATTTTAAGTAAATTTTAAAATCACAGACGATCTTGGTAAAATTTATAATGAAGTAAAAACAATGCAGTTTCAGTACAAAGGCTACACAAGATGTTTTTCAGAGGAGGTATCTATACCAAAAGGAGAGGTTTATAAACCCAATTCAATGGTGTGAAAATCCGGTTCCTGTGATTTGTTTAAGATACAAATGCCTCTGTCTCGCTGTTTCCACTGTCTTACTACTCTCCCCTATCAAAATATGTAGGGCATGTTTGAAATTAACATATTTATTTTCATTTACAGAGTTGTAAAATCCGAAAATATTCACATATATTTTTAATGGGAGTAATTTTACAACAAACATTACGCTATTATTAACAGAGAATACATTTGAAATAAATTTAACATATTTTTGTGGCCAGAACAAATAAAAGTTTACGTTTGAATTGACCTAAATTATATTTGCTTTGGCGATAGTTTTCTTCGCCTATAGTTTCCATAATACAACTCTTTTCGTTTAATTAAATTTTATAATTTTAAATTTATTTCATGATCAATATGATCAAGTTCCTGTTTTTCATTAAATCAAGAAATCGGTGATTTAAACAAGACCCTTAGTAACATTTGCAGATTTTCTGCTCATATATGGTTATAACTCTGGTACAAAAATAAAGGTATCTAGGTATGATAAGAACTTGGTCAAATTTATGATAAAATATACTGTAAGGAGGATCCTGTTGGGGCCTCCAAATTCTGACTTATGCGCCATGCGCCAGAGTCGTCTGCCAGAACTCAACATAGGTTTGCCCTGCTAGCTCTTTGTCCAACCCTACAGCAGGATCCACCTTCAAGGATATCCAACGCTTCCAAAATTTCCTTTCGCAATTTTCAATTATTTCCTAAAACTGTTAGTTCCGTTAAATTCTGGACTCACGTTTCTCCCTTTTCCAATTTTCCGGAAAATCTTGACTCACGATTTTATTTTCAACTAGCTGAACCCGGTGCGTGCGCTGCTACGCTTGCAACTTAATTATGGGAAATTTAATATAACTGGCACGTTTATGGTTTTTTTTCGGAAAGAGTTTTTTTTTCTTGAATAAACAGGGGTTCAAACTTCTATCAAAACATGCTTCTTAGCCGAGAAATATACGTTTTGTGTTTAAGTAAGCTGGATAATTCTCATTTTTGGTATACATTTGTATGGGAGCCCTCCCTTCCAGAGGGGGGTGGTTCCTCAAACCACCGTACAATCATTGCCTTCAAAACCCCCCACATGCCAAATTTGGTTCCATTTGCTTGATTAGTTCTCGAGTTATGCAGAAATTTGTGTTTCATTTGTATGAAAGCCCCCCCCCCCCCTTTCAGAAATGAGAGGGGTCTTGAATCACTATAGAAACATTCTTGTCTTCAAAACCCCTCACATGCCAAATTTGATTCGATTTGCTTGATTAGTTCTCGAGTTATGAAGAAATTAGTGTCTCATTTGTATGAGAGCCCCCCTTCCTGAGGAAGTAGGGGTCTCAAACAATTATAAGAACCTTCCCCAGCCCCAAAAACCCCTGCATACAAATTTTCCCGTTGGTCGGTTCAGAACTTTCCGAGTCTATAAGGGTTTGACAGACAGACAGACAGACAGAAATTCATTTGTATGCATATAGAAATCTAACCTCCAAAAACCCCCATATGCTAAAAGTGGTTTCATTTACTTGATTAGTTCTCGAGTTATGCAGAAATTTGCGTTTAATCTGTATGGGAGCCCTCCCCCCTTCAAATGGGGAGGGGTATTGAACTGCCATAAAAACATTTCTTGCCCCCAAAAACCTCAACATGCCAAATTTGGTTTCATTTGCTTCATTGGCTCTCGAGTTATGCTAAAAATTATGTTTCATTTTTATAGGAGTCTCCCCATCCAGAAGGCGCAGGGGTCTCAAACCACCTTAGAAACATTTATTTCCTTCAAAAACCTCCACATGCCAAATTTGGTTTCATTTGCTTGATTTGTTCTCAAGTTATGCAGAAATTCGGGTTTCATTTGTATGAGAGACCCCTCTTTCAGTGAGCGGAGGAGTCTCAAACCACAATAGAAACATTTCTTGCCTTCGAAAACCTCCACATGCCAAATTTGGTTCCATTAACTTGATAAGTTCTCGAGTTATTCAGAAATGTGTGTTTCATTTGGTATATGAGCCCTCCTTTCATAAAAGGGAGGAGCTCTAGTCAACTTAGAAACATTTCTTGCCTTCAAAAACCTCAACCTGCCAAATTTGGTTCCATATGCTTGATTAGTGCTCGAGTTATGCACAAATTTGTGTTTCATTTATATGAGAGCCCCCTTCTTACAGAGGGCGGAGGGGTCTCGAGTCACCTTAGAAATACTTGTTGCCTTCAAAAACCTTCACCTGCCAAATTTTGGCTCCATTTACTTGATTAGTTCTCGAGTTATGCAGAAACTTGTGTTTCATTTGTATAGGAGCCCCCCCCCCCCCTACCAGATAGAGAGGAGGGGTCTCGAACTACCGTAGAAACATTTCTTGCCTTTAAAATCCCCGCTTGCCAAATTTGGTTCCATTTGCTTGATAAGTTCTTGAGATATGCAGAAACTTCTGTTTCATTTGTATGGGAGCCTCCCTTTCTAGAGAGGGGAGGGGTATCAAACTACCATAAAAACATTTCTTGCCTCCAAAAACTTCCGCATGCTAAATTTGGGTTCCTTTGCTTGATTAATTCTCGAGTTATGCAGAAATGTGTGCTTCATTTATATGGGAGCCCCCCTTTCTAGAGATGGGAGGAGTCTAAAACTATCATAAGAACCTCTGTCGGCCCCAAAAACTCCTGCATACAAAATGTCACGTCGATTGGTTCAGTAGTTTTCGATTATATAAGGTTCAGACGGACAGACAGACAGAAATTGATTTAAATTTCACTTTCATTTGTATGACAGCACCCCTTCTAGGAGAGGGGAGGGGTCTCAAACCACCATAGAAACATTTTTCGCCTCCAGAAAACCCCACATGCCAAATTTGGTTCCATTTGCTTGATTAGTTCTTGAGATATGCAGAAACTTCTGTTTCATTTGTATGGGAGCCTCCCTTTCTAGAGAGGGGAGGGGTCTCAAACTACCATAGAAACATTTCTTGCCTCTAAAAACTTCCACATGCTAAATTTGGGTTCCTTTGCTTGATCAGTTCTCGAGTTATGCAGAAATTTGTGCTTCATTTGTATGGGAGCCCCCCTTTCCAGAGAAGGGAGGGGTCTCAAACTATCATAAGAACCTTCCCCAGCCCCAAAAACTTCTCCATACAAAATTTCACGCTGATCGGTTCAGTAGTCTCCGAGCCTATTAGGGTCAGACAGACAGACAGACAGACAGACAGAAATCCATTTTTATATATATCGGGATTTTAATCGATTAATCAATTATTCTCTATCTGTCAAGTTTAGGTAAAATTCAAATTATTTCGCGAATTGGAACACAGCCTGAAGATGTTCGCTAAATTTCGTCCAAATCCAAGCGGCTCGTGTCAAATTTCGACATTTTATGGCCAGTTTCGCCTAGAACTGCTCAGCTGTCAAAACTTGAAAGCAAAACCAAAATTCAGCCGATCGCAAATCGCAACTCTAGGGTTTTTTTTTTCATTGGGGAGTCTCTACAATTGAGAGACTCTCTCTGCTTACTTTCTCTTTCACCAATAGCTAAATCATTTTCACATTTTTCGTTTGGCTGTTTGCCCAATATGCTATCCAGCACTCTTATCTTGCGATCTGTGTTGAAGAATCAATCCATAGTTTTATAATGGCGTTGTAATTAATTAAAGAGAACGAGGCAAGAGAGAGTCTCTCAATTGTAGTTTCGCCCTAATGAATAAAAACCCTAGACCTGCCTTATGGAATGGCTAATCATCATTATTTACCATTTTCAATATTTTTAGCCGATCGTCATCTAAACTATATCCAACCACGCTTTCACTACACAGAAAAGAAATATATTAGAAAATTAACTGTGCATAATTTTGTCGATCAAAAATTGAGCGCTTTTGAAACATCTTTATCAATTTTCGAATTGGGCAAAATGTGATTCACAATGCCGGAACAAAATTTGCTGTAATTATTCCCGTTTCACTCACACCTCACAACGCATCATTAAAACAACAACAACATCAACAACAAGTGATCCGATTGTTCGGCCGACCGTGACAAAGACGTCCATCAGAAGAAAAAAAAATCCATATTTCAAGTCCTCACTTATCACCCCGAGAAAACCAATTTTTCCTCCGGGGTGCCGAAAGTGCTGTCGTCGTGTCGTTCGGTTCGTTCCGGTCAATGGACTCCGCCGCCGTCGGTCTTCTCGCATTCTTTTATTTTCCAGCGAAATCATTATCCTCCGGTTGACTAAAACCGAGACGGGGAACGAAAGGACGAAAGCCACAGGCGCAAATCGGCTTAAAACGCTTCCCATTTGCCACTCCTGCCAGACGGGACCGCGGGAACCCGATCCCAAAGTACCGGGCCCCGTGAGTGAGTGAGGTTAAGGAGACCGTTAAAAATTTGCCTTCGAGGTCCAGTGCGACCGTTTTTCGGGGTGAAAGTATCGAATTTCCTTCACTCTCTGCGCCTACTCCGCCTCCTTCGCCTGGCGGTTGGACGAGGGTTGACATGTGGGAAAGAGGCAAGCCGGCGAGCGGTAGCTGAACCTAACCTCGAAACAATGCGGTCATTTACTGGTGTCGAGCGGGGTTTTGCCGACAAAACTGCGGCTGGAGCCGACAGCCGAAACCGCAGAGAGGCGAGTAATTAATTAATTTATGGTTGATTCCGGAGTTCATATTTTTCGCAGGTTAATGCGAACGGTGCGTGGTGGTTAGAGAGTTAAGTGTCCGTGAAAACCTCTGGCCGATGGCCAGGAAAAAACAGGCGTTCATCGCACCTAGACTGATTGTTGGATTTTGGCGACCGTGTCAGTCTCGTTCGCACTTTTAATGAAATTGAAATAAGCGGGTGTGTAGAGTTCCTCAAGCCGAATTTGTCTTTGAATTTCCATTCAATTAAGGCATCAAATTAGATTTTCGGAACTTCATAGGACTTCTCGACTTCTTGAGAAAAAAAAGTGTATTCTGACCCTTCTTACAAAATTCAATTAGGGATATTGTTTTCGGATTCCATATATGGCCGCACACACAAAATTCATTCTCAAAATTCGAGTTTTTACCCGATTATCACCAAATTTTCAGAGAGTAAAACGAAACAATTAAAGTTAGTTTTGGCATCATTCATTTAATTTTTTTTCACCTTTATATCCGAATGCGCGAACCTTAGTCTTAACTCCAGCCATAAGTTTCTGCACGTCCTCAGAATCGACAGTTTTTTGCATATTTACCCATGCTTTCTTCATTTCTGAATTCAGATTTTCTGGGTTCAGATCTTTCGGCATGAAATCGACATCATTCGCCTTACACTACTCTAGCACGTCCTTCGTGTAGTGGCATGATGCCAGAAGATCGTCGGCCCGTCTTGAACCTTCAGGAGAGGGAGAAGCAGCTTTTGGAGACACTCTTCCAAATACACCTGTCCATTCATGGTGCTTGCGATAGCGAAAGGTGTACTCCGCTTTCCGCAAGTACAAATCGCTTGCCAAATTAAGAACTTCTTGGCAAACTTCGACAAACTTCTTCTGTGTCCGGAGGTTCTCGGGAACATCACACTTATCCTTGGCAGTCACATAAAGGTTTTCCTGGAATCTGGTTGAAGTCCACCTTCCCCTATGTCTCGTCATCCATTACGCAGCAGTGTGGTTTTCGTTAACTGCTGGTCGTACAACTTCCGGGTATGGCTTTTTGCGACCGTATTCTGTTTCTCGTTTCGGTTTGGGTACCTTTGAACCTTGAGCGGACGTAGTCCAGCTCCATGTCTACGCAACATTTCAATTAATATTACCCAACGGATCAAAATTTAGAGCAATTTGAGTGTGTACGTATTTCAAACGGTACACCCTTTAAGCTGTCACTTGATGGATTTTGGATCAGTCTAACAAAGGTTACTTTCCCTGGAGTATTCGGTGCTTGTTTGGATGTGTCTAATTCGTTCTGCGTATGTGATATAATCTCTGTCAAGTACTAGTTTTTGAATTCTCTTGTAATTTGAGGTGTCGAATGATGGGTTTTGGTTCAAGTCAGAAACTTGCCGTGGTTTGTTGAGTGCTCATATGATCTAAGGCGGCACATGAAGGCTTTAGTAAGACTGAGGTTAACTATCGGCTAACCACCCGTATTCGCCGGAACGCGTTCATGGAATATTTCTGGGACCAGTGGATCGTCTTCATGGACATTTAATAGCGTACAATGGGACCATTGGTTGGTAAATGACTACACAAAGCATACCATCGGTACTTCCCGTGCCCACGTTGTTGTCCTTTGCCTCTTGTCCAACTCCTGGGGTACGAGTAACCTTAGGAAATATAACAAATAATCAACCCCGGTGCGACCTTGGTCGTATGCTGATAGAGAAGAGGGGAGCTCCTTTCATCGAAGTGTGCAGACTATCCGAGCGTCTGTTCTCCATGTTAGGGGCGGCTCAAAACAGTGTCCGTTCTTCAAATGCTCTTCTGCTGATCATCGTCCTCACGCCAGAATGGGCCACTTATCACTACAGTGCACGATGGTCCTCCGGTGAGACAGGGGGTTGGTGTAGGCCCTACAAGCCAGCTGTAAACATTATAATTACAGGAAACACATAATGTGAATACGGACCAGAACAATCGGCATAGACCCAGGCGACAAAAACGGACTTACGATTGGAAACTCGAAACTTGGTAAGTTGAGGGCAATTCGGAAAGTATCCCTATTCTTTCCGGCTGATTGAGGATCCGCAAGTTTGACATAGTAGCGCTACAGGGGGTCTGCCGAATAGGATCGACGTATAGGGAATCTGGGAGATAGAACACCTACCGGAGGAGTGGAAGGAAGGGATCATATGTCAAAAGGCGACAAGTTAAAGTGTGAGAACTTCCGAGCGATCACCATTCTGAATGCCACCTGCAAAGTGCTATCCCCGAGGATCATCTTCCGTCGTCTATCGCCTATAACGAATGAGTTCTTGGGAAGTTATCAAGCCGGCTTTGTCTACGGCCGCTCGACAACGATCCAGATCTTTGCTGTACGGCAAATACTCCCGAAAAACAGGGAATTCCAGGTCCCTACGCACCACATGTTCGTCGATTTTAAGGCAGCGTACGACAGTATCGACTGCATAGAGCTAAGGAAAATTATCCCCGGGAAGCTCACACGAATGATAAGAGCAGTGATGAACGGTATGCAAAGCTGCGTGAAGATTTCCGGCGAACAATCCAGTTCCTTTGAATCTCGCCGGGGACTTCGACAAGCTGATGGATTTTCCTGCCTTCTGTTCAATATCACCCTAGAAGGTGGTATGCGACAAGCTGGACTTAACAGCCGGGGTACGATTTTCAGGAGGATCAGCCAATTTGTTTGCTTTGCGGATGATATGGACATTTTAACGGTGAACATTTGGAACGGTTGTAGAACTGAACACCCACTTGAAACGTGAAGCAAGAAAAGGTGATTGCGTTGAAAATAAAGAACATGCTGATAGGCGGCAGCGAGCGCGACAGGGCCTGCCTAGGTAGCAGTGTTACGAGAGATGGGAATACTTTCGGGATGGTGGATGAATTCGTCTTCCTTGGATCCTAACGGCAGATAACAACTTTAGTCGTGAAACACGAAGGCGCATCATCAGTGGAAGTCGTGCTGATTATGGATTCCAGAAGAAACTGCGGTCAAAAAAGATTCACCCCCGTGCCAAATGTACCATGAACAAAACGCTTATAAGACCGGTGGTTCTCTACGGACATGAGACTTGCAAGCATTTGGTGTGTTTGTGCGACGCGTGCTCGGGATCAGTTTTGGCGGTGTGCAGAAGAACGGTGGCGGCGAACCAAGGATTCTGAAGCTGGCAAAAGCTGGAAGGATACGCTGGGCAGGGCATGTTGCAAGAATGCCGGCTAACAACCCTGCAAAGATGATGTTCGCTGCATATCCGACTGATACAAGAGGGCATGGAGTGCAGCGGGATAGATGGGCAGACCAGGTACTCAATGATCTAGCAAGTGTGGATCGAGGATGGAGAGATGCAGTCGCGAATCGAGCATTGAGACATGAAATTGTGTATTCGGTGTTGTCTGTACAGATGTTAACCAAATGAATAAATAAATATTCAAACAACTTAAGAACATCAAGGCAACTGGGAAGGAAGGTCTCGGAGCCGAACTTATGAAATTGTGGCCGGATAAGTTGGCAAATTGTATGCACCAACCGATAGTCAGAATCTGTTATACAGAACAGCTACCGGAGGAGTGAAAAGAGGGAATTATATGCCCAATATACAAAAAGGATGAAAAGTTGGAATGTGAGAACTACCGAGCGATCACTATTCTCAACGCGGCCTACAAAGTGCTTTTCCATCCTACAGTTCCGCCGTCTATCGCCGCTAGCAAGCAGATTCGTGGGAAGCTGTCAAGCCAGTTTTGTGGACAGACGATCGCGAACTAACCAACAAGTACCTATGAACCACAAATTCATCGATTTCAAGGCCGCATACGATACTATTGATCGTGATCGAGCTATGGAAGACAACATTGCGCTAGAAGGTGTTATGAAACATGCGGGGTACGAGTACCAATAAATCCAGTCAAATCATTTGGTTCGCTGACGAAATGGACATTGTTAGCAGAACGTTCCAGGCGACGGTTACTGAGCAGTACACGAGGCAAAAATATGGAGACTAAGTATCTGCTGGCAGGAGAAACCGAGCGCGATAGAGCTTGCACTGCAGCAGAGAAATTCGGAGACGCATAATAGCTGGAAGCCGTGCTTACTATGAACTCTACAAGACCTTAAGGTCTGCTAAACATCACCCCCGAGTAACACATCTTCATGATTTTATGTTGAGTAAGCTTCTATACAACCAAATCTAGTCAAATAAAAGTATTTTCAACCGTTATAAAACTTGTGTGTTGCTTGTGCCCTCGTACTAGTTGGATCATGTAAAAGACGCTGATAAGACCGATAATTCGATCGTGGACAATTCTCGAGGAGGACCTGCAAGCACTTGGAGTTCTCGAACGACGTCTGCTTAGGACCATCTTTGGCGGTGTATGTGAAAACTGCGTATGGAGGAGAAGAATGATCCACGAGCTGGAGCTGGCTATCTATCGCGAACCCAGTATCCAGAAAGTCACTGAAGCTGGAAGGGTACAATAGGCGGGACACGTTGTAAGGATGCCAGAAAAGAATCCCGAAAAATGGTTTTTGCCTCTAATCCGGCCAGTACAAGACGCAGCGAAGCGTAGCGAGCTAGGTGGTTAAACCAAGTGGAGTAAGACCTCCCAAGTAACAATTTAAATTGTATTCCAGTCGTATTGCACTCCTCCCAGCTTTGTTGCAAAAACTACATGCAAAACTGTTTGAATACCAACACATCTTCTATGCTTTTTTAAAGCCGAAATTTGTACAACGTGGCCCACTCAATAGACGGTTGTTAAAACAAGTTAATAAAACCTTTATAGGAACATACAGATTTTGAAACTGTTCTTGTGAAAGATTTAATGACCACTTGAGAACCTTAATAAAACCTATTGGCTGCCATGAAAACCAGCATACGGCCAAATGGCCACCGCTGTCAAACTTCACTGTGATATCGTGGTTGGTTTTTGTTGTTCAGCTTTGTTCGAATCTCTGCTCTTCTGATTCATTTAGCAGTAAAAAATATCGAAGAAAAAGTTCAAGTGTTGCGGTAAATTTTGTTTGATGGCAAAATATCCAAAACAAATTGAGGTTTTTTACAGCATATCATGCTCCAAATCATGTAGGCATTTAATTTTAATAGCCGAAAATAAATGCGCCGCGGAAACTATGCGAGTTTACAACAACAAAAACAAAGTAAAAACAAATATATTCGATAAATTAATCAAGAACTTCCTGGAAATTGATGGAATTCAATAAGGTTATCTAAAAGAATGCCGAAATTGTTCTCCGATCTACAGTTCATTTGAAAAACATTTAAAATTTAGTGGATTTTTTTTCCACATTTCAATTATTACTTATATTTCAATATGGCGATTGGAAAATATCACAGTTTTGCCAAAAAGCCAATTGATCTTCGCAATGACCACTATAAAACTATTTGGTCATGTTTTTTGCCGTTTAAAAACCCTCATGGGTTAAAAATGCCTTTTCAACTGACCGTAATAAGATAATACGAATGAGTCCTAAAATGGCACTTTAAAACAGCATTTTACGGGTTCATAAAGTCGAAATAAAAGCTTTGATAGGAGTTAAAGGAATTACACAAAAACAAGGTTTTAAGATCGTTGTAAACAAGCTGTGAAAGTTCTCATAAACCTGACTAAAATATGAAACCTATTGGTACCTGTTGAAGCCATATTAAAACTGAATTGATTTCTAGTGGCTTTCATAAAACTTTAACCTTCTTAAGGCGTCGGGGTTAATATGACCCGGAATGGATATTAAAAATGCTATAACTTTCTTAAAAAAGCATCTTGAATTTTCCTAAATCATAGACACTAAATTCAATTTTTTTTTGACATTTCTGAAGGGCTGTTAAAAATAAGTTACGAATAAGGTGATTCGGGTCATATTGACCTGGATTTCAAACTCACATTGTGGAAACTATATAAGACCAAATATTAATGCCTTGGCAGTCAAAATGCTTATTAGAGTCCCAATTTTCAGTTTCTGGTAAGATTTGACCTTTTTGACTCGATTGACCTCAAGGAATCTGTGCCGGAAGAGGGTATGTTTTGCCACGATCCGTGAATCGGCGACAGATACATATATTCATCGGAACATGCTTCTCGACGGCTCAAACTTCATGATTTTGGTTAAGTAGTCTACTTCTAGCCTTGAAATGGATCAATGACCATATTGGAAATTCTGAGACAACCCAAATACCCCGGAAGAACCCTTAAGGAGGGGACAAAAACGAAACCTGCCGTTCGACGGCTCAAATTTCATGATTTTTGTTAAGTAGTCTACTTCTAGCTTTGAAATAGTCCAATGACATTTGCCTTTATTTACATATGAACTAGGATTGGGTAACCTTGGATTGATCTTTACGAAATCAATCCTTTTGATTCGATTTTCGATTTTTTAAATGGTTCCTATGACCCTTAGAAAAATCTCATCTTTTGTTGATCATTTGGATCTTCGGAAAATGAACCAAAATTAAAACGTTAATGGGAAGAAGAATGGTAAATTTGGCAAAAAATATCGTAGTAAATAAATGAAAGGCTGAAGGTGCCAATTTTTCTTTGTATCGTTATAGTGGCAATTTTTGTAGAGCGAAGCAAAAATTTAAATATGCTGTGAAAATTTGAAGCCTTGGCTACAACTTCATGTTTCATGTCGTCAGCATAGGAAGCTGGGCCAACTTGGCAGTGGGCCGATTTCTGTCGCCAATCGCTATTGCTCTGGCGTATTGAAACCAAATGATTTTTTTTTACATGACTAGTGTCTATATGAAACTATTCAAGAACCGAATTCGAAGTCATTTGGTTCTTGCACGGCTGAGTAATAGCGATTCGTGACGATAATCAGCAAGTATAATAAACAATAATGGTCCAAAATGAGAACCTTGTGGCACCTAATTTTGTTTCGGTGAAAATCCGCATTTGTCTCCTCCAGAAGAGTTCCCCCGGGGCATCCGGATTGTCCTGGAATGGCCAATAAGCTCATTGGTCCATTTCTAGGCTGGAAATAGACTTTTCATGAAAAATCATTGAGCCGTCGAAAAGCATGTTCTTATGAAAATTTGTTTCTGTCACCGCCTCACGGATCGTGGCAAAACATGCCCTCTTCCGGCACAGATTCCTTGTGGCCAATCGGGTTAAAAAGGGCAGTTTGGCACCAGAAACTGAAAATTGGGACTCTAATAAGACATTTTGACGGGCCTGACTGCAAAGACTTTAAATTTGGTTGTATAAATTTTCCATAATGTGAATTTTAAGTCCGGGTCAATATGACCCGAAACACCTTATTCGTTACAAAATGTTAACACCCAAAGAAGGTTGATAAAACTTAATAAAGCTGGATGGTTTTGGCAATGTTACTTGGGAGCTAGGAAGAGTAGGACGCGTGAGAAACTGGAGATAAGCAGCCCAAAACCGAGTTTCAGCATTGTGGCAAAGTTGAGGTCCTGAAGGAAAAGTGGACTAGCAAAAGTCCAGAAACCATCCATTTGGCCTTTGTTTCATGCTAATACGTCCTTTGTAGCGTCACAAACATACACACACACACAGACGCTTTCTCGTCGAGCTGAGTCGTATGGTATATGACACTCGGAACATAGCAAGTAGGATTTTCAAGCGATCGCCACACCCTTCTTTGCAAGAAAAAGTAAAAATCTTCACGCCATCAAAGCCCAGCTGCAATCCATCAATTTTACCTTGAAAATTCTCCACTAGTTGACTCCCGGTTTCACAATGAAAACAAAACTCCCCAAGTTGCTGTGTTGCCAGCCTGTTCGGGTGTGTGTGAAATCTAACACCTCCCTCCATTTCCATCGTCGTATTGAACTCTTTTCCGCACCCGTCAAAAAAAAAGACGACGACGACGACGAAAAGAACCGATTTCGTCACCCCGCCACGACAAGACGTCAGCAGCGGGTGTGTTCCATTGCTACTTTCTGACAGCAAGCGCTTAGGAAAGTGTTAAATTTAGCCCCGCGGAGTCAAAACAGTCAATACACAATTCCCAATCCCACCGGTCGGTGGCGTTGCTGCGGGGATCGAATGTCTCCATCGAAATTAATTCCGTCGCTGATCGGAGATAATCTGCGAGTGTCACCCGGGCTTAACCACCGGCGTTTGACCTCGCGCAACTATTTTCCCATCTATCCGGGCCCGTAGAAACCCGCGAGTTGCTTCTGTCTGTCTGTCTGTCTGTTGTTGTTGAAAAGGTTTATGAGCTATGATCCCTATAAATCCACCATTCTAGGGAGGCATGCAATGTGTGAATTTTCCCTTCCCGGCTATAAATTACTCCCTGCGCTCGCGGAGACCGTCACCTCGCGAAGGGACGGACAAAATTCAAGAAGAGGGGGAGCTATCGGTATGACATTAGCATAAAACAACGACGTCCCGAGCGCGCAAGCTCAGCTTCTTGCTCTTCCAGGGAGCCCGTACCGAGTATGTGCTGTTTTTCTCGGAATTATGAAATTAAACCTTTCTGTCAGAAAGGAAGGGCGGAAGAGGGAGGAAAGGAGGAACGTCAGCGCGCTCCTGAATGCAGAGGACCCCTCGTTGCCACTTACCGAAGATCAGAGACTGAGACTGTTGCTGCTGCTTCTGCTGTTTGCCGGTGTGTTTTATATTATCATAAATCAACATGTTCCCTTAAATCTTAATTAACAGAATAAAAATGAAATTTCCTCCTGTTCCTTCCAGACGAAAGCGCGTTGCACGCTCTTTTTTCTGCGCCCTGGGCGTGTTTTAATTACCGTTTGTTTTGGTTTGTTGTTTTCCCATCATCCAACCCCCGGTCAACCGTCAGACGTCAATTTCGTCAAACCGTTTCCGAGGTGAGCGCGTCGCTAGTGTAAACACGGCTTAATTGACCGCCGAAATTTCGGCCAATCGGATAGGGTTGGATTTTTGTCTTCTTGAGACGCTCATCATAATATATGATCGCCACGAGCAAGGCACTTTCGCGAGCACGGGAAGTGTGAACATACCGGCCGGGCACATCTGTTCCGCAGACAGGCCAGTTTGTTGTTTATTACGCCGTTTTTTGAAATCTCTAAGCAAACACAGCGAGCTCGTCATTCATCGCCAGCAGTGTGCATAGCCGGGATGTTTTTGACACACTTCCGGTCCGTCAGTCAGCCAGTTTGTGCGATCTGCTTCTGAATGACTGACTGGCTGATTGGCGATAAGTTGGGTACAGCGGTGGCTGTCAAAACAACTGCCACTCAGTGGCAGTATGAAGCAGGCGATATTTGAGTAGAATATGTTCTGTGTGTTTGCTGTTAAACGTCAGTCCAAAAGTTATGTAAATGATAACACCAGAACCATGTTTTCATTAGAACAACTCTTGCAAAATAGAGATGTCAGTTGGGAGAGAAAACATTGCTGAACGCTGACGGTGTGGTGAGTTTTTCGGGAACGACTGGGCTTGCTAATTTGAGAAGCGAAGTAGAATCCAGAGGGTCTGTAGCAATTGACGTGCGTTTTTAAGTAAACGGTAGACGTTATTGTTTGTGTCAAAGTTCGAAATCCAATTTAAAGGCCAGTATCGACATAAAAAATAGCAAGGTTACGGAATTTCGTTTAATATTAAAGCCCGATTCAAAGTAAATTTGGACGCATTCAAGTGATCATAACTCAAAAATTGAACAACATACACGGTTGATCAAAACGTCAAACGATATATAACAAGTTATTACATTTTGCCGTTTCGAATGAACTGTCGCACTTTACATGTGAATGATGCCATCATGTTCGATCTCAAACATATCACAACGTAGGGCCTGGTCAAACCCTGGACGAAGAACATCGCGATCTGCAAAGTCACTGGTGACACTGTACCGGCGAACTTATTCCACTTTAAACTCATTTATTGCGCATTTGTCCCTTTATTACCGCATCCTCAAAGTTTCCGCTTTACAATTGCCCATTATTTTTCGATCGGTCTGAACTCAGGGCAATTCGGAGGATTAATCTCTTTGGCGACGAAATTAACATTGTATGTAGCATACCATTCTAGTACCTCCTTAGAGTAGTGGCAGCTTGCTTGATCCGGCCAAAACATAACGTTGGTCTTGTGTTGCCGAATGAAGGGTAAAATCCGCTTCATCAGACACTCTTCAATGTAAACCTTGGACGTCGAATAACGAGATGTGATGACAGTTTCCGAGCAAACTTATCAGCAAAAACAAATGCATACCTGGATGGGACATCCCCACGACCAGTTGCCCGATAAAATTTAGGTCCGGGGATTTGTTTATAATCCATTTTGACATATGTTTCGTCATCCATTAAAATACAGCCATCAAATTTCGTCAAAACTCGTTCGTATAGTAATCGTGCTCGCTTTTTGGCCACTAGATTTTGTTTCAGGGAGCGATTCGGATGTTTACTGGCACAAAAAGACTTATATACCTTCTCTTGAAAGGATGTTACGCACGGTGGAAACGTTGGAATCGTATTTCTTTGCCGTTGACTTTGGGAATTTAAACACTTTTGCTATTTTTGAGGCAGGCCACCAAGGATTCTCTAGATGTTTGTGCACAATTAATTTTCTTTTCTCAAGTTCCATGATCCGTAATTTCGAGATGCGTCGATCAATCGAGAAAAACTTTTCACTTATTTCTTCGTCAATGAAGCATCAACAAATGCCTGTCAAACGTTTTTGTTCCAACCACCAGGAGCGCGGTGGTGTATTAAACCGTGCGTCCTGATTTACTTTGAATCGAGCTTTAAAACACGGCAAAATTTGCGAAACCAACTGAGTCTGATTCGATCTATATCCGGTATATAATTTGCCCACATCATGATCATGAGAAAAATCACCTCAAAAAATTGAACGCAAAACACGGTCAAAACACCGAGCGAAATCTGTCCAAAATTCTGTGAAAGGTTTCCTGGGAATTTTGCGAAAGATTGAATCCGGATCTGGATTGAAATTCGTTCAAAATCAATGAGGAAAAAGATAGTAAGATATGTTCGGAAAATTTTCCAAGAATCCAGAGCGAAATCAGCTCGCCGAGAAAAATTCGATTGAAATGCTAGAAACTTTCACAACCTCAGAGAGATAAACCTACAATCGCCAGCGGGATCCAGAAGGAATCCTAATCAGGATCATGACTGTCGGCTATCTGTCCACATGTTCAACCTGTTAGTTGTTTCGCGAAGAATTAAGATTCACTTATTACTTTTTATAGCAGACGTCAAAACTTGATATTCGTGCGCGTGTTTCTTACAGTCGATTCAACTATAGTTTAGCAGAGAGAAACAATCGAAAACTATCAGCGAAAACAACGTCTACTTGGATCGAATATATTTTCCATAATTAGTATGGACTCACCAAGTACCACAAAAGTTCAACTCATTGGACGCAGTGGTTCTACGCCCCAAAAAAATGGACTCACCAAGTTTTACTTTTCGATTAAATTTAACTTATTCCCTTTTCCTTTGATCCGACATTTTTTGGAATTCTTCTGAGCTTTGAGTTGGGTTTCTTTGGGTTGTTTGGAGTTAACAGCATTCTGCTGTTTGTCGCATTAGAACACATTTTCATGTTGTTAGTAATTTGTGGATGAACTAACGGATTGATCGGCAATGATATAAATTTTTTATATTCTATTCACCTAGCAAAGAGAAACAATCGAAAACTGTCAACGGGAACAAGGTAGACGTGGATCGAACATATTTTCCATAATTGGAATGGACTCACCAAGTTTTACTGTTCCATGAAATTCAACTTTCTCCCTTTTTCTTTGAACTTTAAACGCGTCTGGTCCAATTTTTTATTTTTATTTTTGGAGTACTAAGCCTTTTGCTGTTTTCCCTATTAGAAGACGTTTTTGTGTTGGTAGTAAATTGGGGATCATTCTTGACTTTTGCCGTCCGATTTTCAAATAAAATTATTACAATTACTTCAGTGAGCCTTTAAGAAGAACAACTTGTTGAACATTTGGAATCTTCAAGTTGAAGGCGGTAAATGTAACTTTTTAAAAATGGGCGAATGAAATCTTTGTTTTGAAAAATCTGATTCTCCCGAATGAAATGTCGGCACTGATTTGATCCCGAGAGATCTCTGATATTAATCATAATTTTCGCGGTGCTTAGAGTTTCACGAAAGATTACCTCTCCCAAGTAACAATCCTACTGCCTTTTAGCCTTTGTTTAAATTTATAAGGGTTTTATTATTGCAATAGACATGCTATTTTGTTTAAAAGCAGCTTTCAATGATGCGAAAGATGTATAGTTAATTATTTTTCTTAAGGCTGTTTTTATAACCTTTTCTAGCAGGAAGGTGAAGTCTAAAACAGTCTAGCTTTAAAAAATAATTGACGAGGAACTCTATCCCCTCATAAAACCGTTTAGTAATTCAATAATAAAGCTCCTTCATATTTGTTTAACAGAGTCATGATAAAATATTTCATAAGCACGCTTTATCATTACAAAAACCATCATTAAGCCATTTGGATTCTGACGAGAGCATAGAGCATATATTGTAGCATTTTGTACTACATAAAGTTTATGATAAGATGCTCTACCAATGTTGTCATAATAAAATAAAACAAAGATGGATTCGCATAGCAACAAACTAAGAAAAGTGAAAAAAAATGGCACGTTTAAGCGAAATATTAAGCAAAACTTCTTGAGCATTCTGAATAGTAATTTGCCAACTACCCATCAATTAAGGTCGTTGAAAAAACTACAACATCAGTCAGTCTCCCAAACAGGAATTATCTTGAGGCATGTTTCGCCTCGTATACGGCATTGCTTTCCCGTATTCTTTCGTATAAACTTTCTTCCTGCGGACTAACTTTTGATGTAGCTTGAACTGTCAAAACTCTTTTCTGGCAGCAGCTTGGTTACCATATAAGCTGTTTGACAGCTAAACGGTCTTGCATATAGCCAATTAGCGTTGCAAAAAACAGTTTAGCCTCAAAATTATTTTCATAAATGCCATTTCAAAACATCATTTGTTTATAGATGCTTTCATGAAAACAAAACAGCATTTTCAATAATGGCTCATGAAAAATCAATGTTAATGCCGCTGCCATTTTTATTTCAATCTTCATGCAAGTTTATAATTTCCATATATTATGATATATTTTCTTTGACACGGCTTATTGTTGTACGGCAGTTTATGTGGGATAAAAAAAAGTATTAAATAAGAGTGATTGAGCAAAAAAATTTATCTTCAACGAAGAATTACACTTTTTCTAAATAATTTTTTTTAGAAAGTACAACGTATTTCGGAGGCGCACCTAGTTTTTCAGCTCTTTTCAAGCAATTTACACAATGAATTTAATTTGGCACTTAAAATTTGAGCACTATAGGTTGAAACTAGTGATAAAATATGATAAATCAAGCTGAGATAAATATTTCACTTTGAGAATACTAACGTTTTATTTGACATGTGTAATTTTTTTCATCAATCAGAGTTATTTTTGTCGAAATGAATTTGTTGAGAGTGAATAAAATTTATTAATACGATTATAATACGAATAAAACTGTTTTGAGTGGTTTTGGCAAGCGTCTAGTGGAAGTGGCACGAAAGAGGCTTTTATAGATGTCAAATTGCTTTTATTGTAGTTTACCTATGGTTTTCAAACTGTTTTTAATTCGGTCATAATAAAATCTTTTTATTTTAATCCAATCTAGAACTGCCTCTAAAATATACCCTTCAGAACCTCTACCAGAGTGGGCCAACTAGGCACATTTTAGTCTTCATGAGGTTTTGGGGGAAGCAATCAAGACAAATATGCCTTGACCAGGGTTTTATGGATGTCGTTTTATAACACCCTTGTAGGAATTCATAAAACTTTAAATGTTACTTGGATCTGACCTCTACCTGAGCAGGAGACAACAACATATGAATACCTAATGTTTATGTTGATAACTGGCCTTGGTATTAAAGAGCTACCCGAGCAGAACACAAAAGCATATGAATACCTAATTTTGATCTTGATAACTGGCCTTGGTATTAAAGAGCTCAGATTAAGAGGTAAAATACCTAAGCAAAATACCTAAGAATTGCAAGCAAAATGTCTCTAGAATAACTAAACTTGATATTCCGGATACCTGGGTAAGTATCTGGTCACCTTAGAGGTATTATTTTGGTATTGTCTTACCTCAATTCGGTATTCGCATGACATTGTGCGAACAATTTGATGGTATTATCCTCAGGTATTTTACCTCTTAATCTGAGCTCATAAATACCAAGGCCAGTTATCAAGTTATTCGCTTCTGCTCGGGTAAGATTAAGAGGTAAAATACCTAAACAAAATACCGAAGAATTGCAAGCAAAATATCTCAAGAATAACAATACTTGTTATTTCGGATACCTGGGAATACCTGAGAGGTACTATTTTGGTATTGTCTTACCTCAATTTGGTGTTCGCATAACCGGATGATCTGGTGATCCGATGTCAGGCAGCGTGCCCTGTACCGATTGATAGACTCACTAAAGCGATCATCGAGCATTTTTATCACGGCCAGACGGTGGACCTCAGATGTTCTTGTCCTCGGAGGGGTGTTCAGGATCATCCTGAGGAACTTATTCTGAACACGCTGAAGCTTCAGGTGATGTGTTTTTGCGCAGCACTCCCAGATTGATATGCCGTACTCGATGACTGGAAGTATGGTTTGCTTGTAGACAGCAAGCTTGTTTTTCAGGGATAATGTAGACCTTCTGTTGGTCAATGGGTACAGTAGCTTCAACAGAACGTTACACTTCGTGACAGTTTTGTCAACCTGCTCCCTGAAAATAAGCTTGCTGTCTATGGTAACGCCAAGATAGACAGCTGATTTGGCCCATTCCACCGTTGTGTGTTGTTTAGGCTAATTTTACAATCCTCAGACGGAACAAGAGTTGCGAGTGTGGAAATAGGATGACCTGGGTCTTTGCTGCGTTGATACAGATCTTCCATTCGGTGGAAGAATTCTGACAGGATATTCAGGCTTCACTGCAGTTTCGCTGTAAGCGTTCTTGTTACCCTACCATTGTGGACGACTGTTGTATCATCGGCGAACAACGACAGAGATCCATTTCCAGGGAGCGGGGGTATGTCCGAGGTGAAGAGGTTGAACAGAAGTGGACCTAGTATACTTCCCTGCGGAACACCAGCGGAGATCTCCGGTGCATCGGAAACTGCACCTTGCAGCGAAACACGGAATAGGTAATTTTTAATTATCTTCACCAGGAAGATAGGTAAGATTGTATCTTTTTAGCTTATACACCAGGCCATCGTGCCACACGCTATCAAAGGCCTTCTCAATATCGAGAAGTGTCATGATTTCGCAACAGACTTGTTTTGCCTGAGGATGTTGGTTACTCGGTTAAGTTGATGCACTGTTGAGCGACTACGTCGGAATCCGAACTGCTCGTCGAACAAGATGTTTAGCTCGTCGGCAGACGAGAGAAGCCGACGGTGGATCGCTTTCTCAAACAGTTTTGATACTCCTGAGAGAAGGCTGACGGGCCTATAGCTCTTGGAAGATGAAGGATCTTTCCCAGGTTTCTGGATGGGGATGACTTTGGCTGACTTCCAACACGAGGGTAAGTAGCCAAGTCGGAGGCATTGGTTGAAAACCATCGCCAGATGGTTATAGAACTGGGGGCTCAATCGCTTGAGCTCCAAGTTCATGATGTTATCGAAACCTGGGGCCTTCATGTTTTTTTAGCCTTTGATATAAGTCAACAATTCGTCAGCTGAGATCTCCAACTCCTCTGTGAAGTCGTTGGGACTTATATGGATGTAAGTAGTAAGCGCGCTAATGGCAGCTTCGTGTGGACTGACGATGTTTTGTCCGAAGTTGTGGGAGCTGACGAAGTGTTGACTTATCTCTGCAGCCTTGTCTGCAGGAGTTATCAAGCGATCCTTAGTTTCATTGCTGTCTAGTGGGATCAACGGTGGAATGGGCCTTGGCTTAGTTTTTAAATTTTTTGTCAAACTGTCACGAAAAGAAACGAACTATAATGAGTTTTCTTGTCATTTTCGCACCATCATGCGGGCATGAGATTTTTTCTCATACGATTTTGTTTCAGAAATATCTTAGTAGTTTACTTTGAATTAGCCAAGCAATAATATGTTATCGAGAGAGTGAAGTTTTGTGATAAAACTCACAATTATATCAATAAATGTGCTTGTATTAGCGATGACCAAAACACTGTCACGTGCTGTCATGACGAAAAAATAGATCAGAATTTGAAGAAAATCTCCATCATCGTTTTCTCGCCTGATGAGATTTTCAGACGTATTTCGGTAAAAATCGCAGGTCATTTTTCATCTTAAATTACATTTGCTAGCTCTGGCTCGTACATTTCCAATCAAAATTCTCTCATGATGCCGAAGGTGGATATGGATGGAGCCTTTCTACAAATAAACTCTAGATTAGGTTCATTATTACTTTACGTTTTTTAGGCTGAAAATTACAAACAAATCAGAACTAACAGCGTCCAAACTACTAACCAAGAGATGCTTTTGAGGAGCAATCCTAATAGTATTTGAGATTTGTACTCATAAAATTTCGAGTGATAGGGACTCAACCCTGTATCACGTGCACAAGATGCGATCGACTTAGATGGAACAAAACCTAATTACTGTAATTCTGACCTCCGGCCGCTCAAAACGATCTCCCGGCAGGAATCCCCCTCATCACCTTCAAATTTACGAGCTTCGCAATCAAATTCACATCTCCCACCAGAGCCTGGCCCCTTCACCGGACTTAATCCCCGTAGATTAACACTTCCATCATCCCCCTACTTTCGCTCGGTAAATCAAAGCTCCGTTTTAGAGGCTTTATAAATAATTTGATTAAAAATTTAACGCCATTTTTTTCATTCGTCCCATCTAAAGATCGCCCCACTTAATAAATGGTCAAAAGGCATAAGCCATTCAGGAAAAAACCCGTTCCGATCGCAATCGTCAAATCTTCCATCGCCATAAAAAAAACTGATAAAAAGCAATAGAGTATAGTTCCACATAGCCCGAGTCATAAAAAGAAAAAAAAAGCCGCAGCTTCAGCATTCATTCGATTCCAAACGTGCCAGGGGCCAATCAAAAATTTTATGTCAACGAGATTTTTTTTTTCGCCGACGGTCGCGGAGCGATCAAGTCGGTTCATCAACCGACAACTTCCTCCGGGTCGTTAAAGAAAATAATAACAGCTCAGTTCTAGATTGAGGGAGGGGTCAGTACTTGTTCTGGTGCGGTTCCGACCGTCAGCCTCAAAGTGCCCACGGTCATAAAGTTCGACTTTTATGAAGTAGTTAAAAATGTGCGAAACACATGTTCCCAATCTTCGCGGGAACCTAATCACTTACCCGTGAGATGCCGTCGAGTGATGATAGGATGGGGGCCCAGTGGGATCCCACAGACCATAGCGTCCATCGTGGGCCATCGCTGCCGCCCGCTGATCCATCGAAGGAAGCTGTGAGTGAAATGCCACGAATGCCGACGGTATCTGCAGAGGGCCATAGCCACCGCCCGGGTTGGCCCCGTTTGCTGCAGCCGCGGCGGCTGCCAAACCGTGGGATGCCGCTGCTGCGGCCAAACCCGGATGATGATGGGCCGCTGCGGCCAATGGATGACCCGGATGGTGAAACGGATGCACCTGCATGTGCTCGTGAAATGTTTCTTTCTCCGGCATCGTTTTGCTCGTCGTAGAACACACGAAATTCAAACTTAAGCACCGAAATTCCTATTTACGTTTTCACTTATCCATCTTCACTGGTTTTCTCTCGTCCTTACAGAACTCCTGCCGGGCCCGGTCGTAAATATCTCAGGGGAACGGCACGGACGGTACACGATCAGGTAATATATCCATTCATTTCTAGGAAAAGAAATCCTCTTCGTTCTTCTGCCTTCAACTTTCCGTTCAGCTCTTTTTCTACCTTTATCTCCCGTTAAAACCGTTCTCAAGTAAGGTCACAGGCCCTGCGTTCCACACGCAATGACTTTCATTACCGATTTACACAATTTATTTGCTTTAATCTTTTCTTCACTCTCGTAAACGATTTCACCCCTCCGCTGTTAGTAAAAAAAAAAGAACCGAAACCCTCGCAATTCCACACTCGGCAACAACAAACGGTCGAACTTTGACTTTTCAACTCAATCACACGAAATACACGCAAAATCCACACTTGCCGTCGGTAAAAAAATCTTTTCCTCCAGCCGATCGCGCAGTACTAGGCGCTGAACTTCCACCGCGCCAAACCAAACCAATCAGATCAATTATCGCCAATTATGAACGTCACTCGATGAATTATTATGGCTGCCCCGCTCGACAAACTTAACTACATTATTTTCCTACAATCGGTCCTGAATATTGACAGAATATTGTCTCATGAATCACCCCCGGACGGACGCAAACCAACCGAACGAAACAAGCGCGATCAATGGAGGTGATCTCTCCCTCCTCCCCTGCCTGAGAATGGACACAACATACGCACGGAACCGAATACTGAACTGCTAAAGTAAGCTACTACGTGAGGTTGAGACTTCTCCGCACAGACTGCCGAACCGGAGCGGGACCGTGCAGGGATTCCGGCAATGTGTATAATTTTCGGTTCTGGCCAAACAAATACACGATCGAATGTGTTTGAAGAGAGCGCGAGCAAGAGAGTGGGAGAGCAAATGCAATAATGAAGTGATCTTCTCCTGCCGCGACGAGTTTGTCACGATCTTTTGAGTCAGGTTGGAGCGAAGGAAACGGCATGCAGTAGATCGCGCAGCAGAACGAACGAGATGGATGGAACGGACCCTTGTTCCAGTTGGGTGGTGTGTGGGTGAAATGAACGAGTGTGCGAGACGCGATCGCACGACGATCATGGCCACGATTTCAGTGCAGCGTAGATGGACGAACCAACCGAGAGAAACGGACAAAATAAACATGGAATACGAAGCAGCGTGCGAGGAGGAAACGGCCAAAAATGGTTCGTTCTGATGGTGAGCTCTGGAAGGGCAGGCTCTGGTTTGGGAAGATGATGGTTGGTTTCGAGCTTTGGCTGAAGGAGTCGGGTTCTTGAAGCAAAACGATCTCTGGTTTGTTTTTGGTGTCTTACTTCTTACATCTGAGGTTAGTTGGTTGGCTTGATGCATAGATTTTTGCTTTGGATGTTTAAAGGGACTGCGGAATTAAATTACATTAGTGGAGTAGACGTTCCTTAACAACTTTCATAATTTTTTAACAGTAAGTTATTTGTCAAAATGAGCACATTTGAAATCATCAAGCTAAAACAGATATAAAAGAAGATGGTGCATTTTTTTTATACAGGATACATGTCCATTCCAGTGGATGATATCAGACTGATTGGTATGTTTTTTTAAGAAGTTAGTCAGTTATTAAAACAATTTTATGTTTCTGGACGTCAACTTGTTTCAGAAATACTCATATAGTAGGTTACTCGACAACATTTGACAATATTTAAACTATTGGCCAGCATTTCGTAATTTGAAAATCTCGCTTAATATTTGAAAACGGTCTATCCTCGTTGATCCATTCAGGTTTGTTTGTCACGGCTGAAAGCTCTGCTTGCAGTTTAGGTCAAGTGAAGACGTTACCAGCTTGTAAATTCAACAATAAATTCTCCAGAAAAGGTTTTCGCACCGGTTTTAATTCACAGAAGAGAAAGTCGATGTAGAGAATCAACGCGAATAGGCTATTTTAAAATTTCACATAAGAAAATTTCCGACAATGCAAATATTTTCGGAATTGGAATGACATCTGGAAACCTGACGATAATATGATCATTGTCATGTTTCCATATGCCATTCTAGTTCCGAAAATATTCGCAATGTCGGATGTATGTCAGTATTATCCTGATTCGTTTCATAACAATTCTCGAAAAAAAATTCCAGTTCTTCTTTAAGAAGTTTCCTGAATATCTCTAAGAAGTTCCCAGATAATGATGATGATGACCATCATCATCCCGCCACCTACTCCCACAAATGGTTGAGCTGGACGATTTACAATTAAGATAATTTAATATTGAACAGATAAAGATAATTTACTATTAATCAGATTCACAAACAAAAACAAAAACGATCTGATTACATTTACGTATGAACTTCTATTCAACTTTCCACCACTGTACAGCAAAGTAATGAATTTCAAAATGCCATGGATTTCAACTTCATATTTTCCAAAACATTGCCAGTAATTTAAATCCCGCAACGAAGTTCAAAAACTATGGGCAACAATTTGTGACATTCAACCAAACGACTGGTTCAATGAAGCCATCAAACAGTTAAAGCTTTCAATTCAAATAAAAAAAAAAACAGTTGTATTTGCCTACTGATCAAACTTGATGTTCACGAACTTTTAGAGCCCAGAACTTATTTAACAAGCTTCCAGAACTTCTACAATAAGTTAACCAAAAAAATATTCCAAAAGGATCGCAGAACATCTCCTTGAGGTTCATAGAACTTCCTAGCATTCCTCATACAATGAAAATTCTTTAAAAAAATACCAGACATTCTCCAAGAAGATCCCAGAACTTTTTCAAAAAAATCCTAAAACTTCTCCAAGAAGTTCCCAGAACTTCTCCAAGAAATTATCAAAACTTCTCCAAAAATTTCCTTGAAGATGTTCCTTGAACTTCTTCAAGCGTAGTTGCCTCTCGGGGTGATTGGTGGGGGGGGGGGAAGTATACATTTAACTAATCATGTTTTTTGTTGTTGCATGAAGCACGTAATCAATTATAATGTTTGAAATTGGAAATATCCTTCTTATCAACATGCAACTGATTAGTTAAATGTATTTGAATCCATGATGGGGACTTCATCAAAACATGCTGTTAAGAGGATCAGCATACAATACCTTACCGGGTTTCTCTCTGAGGTTGTTAAAGTAAATGACGACGAGAGAAACATAACCGGCAACATTCGAAGTTGTGTCTTTCAAACACCTCTAATTGGAAATTGATTTCTGTCACATGTAGCTTATAGGAAGTGTACAACAGAAATTTCACATCGCTAGAACTGCTCCGTGCCATTGGCGGTAAATGAGCACGATCAAGTGGGGACTCTTTTGCCTGTCAAGAAGGTCCCCTTCCTCTTGCCTACCCCGCACTGGGGTAGCTAGGCAAGAGATTGAATGCTTAATCGGATGCTGCAATTTCAACTACTTCTATTCAATTTCACAACCTGCCATGCTCTTACGGACCTATCAATACTTTCTCTTCACATCTTTGGTTCTAGCAGAAATTGCTGTCCACTCCTAGGATTGCTTTTCAAGATGTTCCATGAATTTTCCAAAAAGTTCCCTAAACTTCGTCAAGAAGTTCCATGAACTTCTCCAAGAAGACCCGTGAATTTCTCCAAGAAAATTCCAGAACTATTCCGAGATTTTCCAAGAATTACTCCAAAAAGTTCCCAGATTTTCTACATGAAGTTTACTGACCTTTGCCTGAATAAGTCCTCAGAACTTCTTCATGAAGTTCCCTGCATTTCTCCAAATTTACCCAGGACTTTTCCGAGAAATTTCCAGAAATTCTTCAATAAAAACCAGGAATTTCTTCAAGAAGTTCCTAGAGCTTCTCCAAAAAG
The DNA here is from genome assembly GCA_024533555.2 of Aedes koreicus. Taxonomy (NCBI): domain Eukaryota; kingdom Metazoa; phylum Arthropoda; class Insecta; order Diptera; family Culicidae; genus Aedes; species Aedes koreicus. The sequence goes on from JAHHFK020005833.1 coordinate 288,328, forward strand.
TTCCCTGCATTTCTTCACGAAATTTCTTGATTGTGTTTCTGAATCTTCTTCAAGAAGTTCCTTGAACTTCTCCGATATGTTCCCAGAACTTTTCCTAAAGTTCTCTGAGCTTCTTCAAGCAGTTCCATGAACTTCTCCAAGAATTTCCCAGAACTAGTCCAAGAAGATCCAAAAACTCCTCCAAGATGGTCTCAGAACATCTCTAAAAAAAATCCTTGCACTTCTCCAAGAAGTCTTTTATCCGAGACGTTCCGAGAACTCTTCTAGGAAGGTTTCAGAACTTCTCCAAGAAGTTCCCAGGACTTCTCCAAGAAGTTCCCAGAACTCCTCCAAGAAGTTCCCAGAACTCCAAGAAGTTCCCATAACTTCTCGAAGAAGTTCCCAGGACTTATCCAAGAAGTTCTCAGAACAGCAGTAAAAGATTTCCAGAACTTTTCCAAGAAAAGCATATCCAATATAAAATCAGATCTTTATATATTTTTAAGTCATTTGGCATCGAAAAACAGATTTCGATTTTCCATTTTTCCTTTGGTCCCCTCTCGAGGAAGTTGAGGAAAATTTCTCCAAGAATTCCCAATACTACCTAAATATTACTCAGAACTTCTCCAAAGAGTTTCCAGATCTTCTCCAAGAAGTTTCTTGAACTTCTGCAAGAAGTTACGTGAACATCTCTTAGTAGTTCCCAGAACTCATCCATAAAGTTCCAAGAACAGATCCTAGAAATTCCAAAAACTTACCCTTGAAGTTTCCTTAACTTCTATAAGTAGGTTTCATAATTTCTCCAAGAATGTGCTAATAATGATAATATTTCAAAATCATAACTGATCCAAGAAGTTTCAAGAACATAACCCAACAAACATCAGTGTCGAATAACCGCTTGTTCACACAAATTTGGAGAAGTTATTCAGCTTTCTAGAAGAAAAAGCTGAACAACTTCTCCAAATTTGTTTGAACAAGCGGTTATTCGACACTAATGTTTGTTGGGAAGGAACTAATCTTTGAATTTCCCTTAACTGCTGCAGGTAATTTCCAGAATTTCTCCAAGAATATGGTAATAATGGTAATGTTTCAAAATCTTGCGCTCCTAAGGAGAATATTCGGTTTCGTTCTTCTAAGCTCTGAAGTTTTTACGCTCACCTCACCCCTAAAGTTTTGCACTGATAAAGTAAAAATACGACGTCACCCCTGCAATTCAAAATGGAGCTCATCAGGTGGTAATATTCCGCTCATCTAAGTCAGATTAAAAATAGTTACCCTTGACTACTCACAACAAGTCTTTATAAAAAGTTATGCTCGTTAGGCTCAAAAGGGTGGATTTTCAGGCAACATAACATTGACTACCTATAAGTTCCAACAGAAAATCAATTATGTAAACAGATCAAGGGGTACACCGCTCAGCACACTTTTCTCCTGTGCTATTTTTTTTTTTTATTTTGAGTGTGTCTACAAGCGTTGCAATGTTCTGGGAGTTCCCGTAATGAGCCGAAGGTGTGTTGACAGCCCATATTGTTATTTTCTGCTGAGCCTGGCAATCAGGCAATGCATATTGGCAAGGGTGCTGGTTTCTTATTTCTATATGCTCAACTGTCAAAAGTGTTCCGCAGTGTGCCACACATATTCGTCTAATGTGTAAGACATCGTGGCTGTCACACTGTTCTCAGCGACTTACCCTTGAAACAGGTTCATTTTCAATATGAATTTCGAAATTTCAGATATAAAATTCAACAAACCACAATGATTATCAATTGCCCATAGGGACTGCAGATATGCAATCAAGATTCTTAAGGACTGTTCATTAAAGAAAGTGGACACCTATTTATCAATGGTTTAGGTTTAAAACTTAACGAAAAATTGTGAATTTTCGCTCAGTGTGTAAAAATATTGTTTACTTTGGCAACACACATTAAAAATCGAAAAAAAAGTGAGGAATTTCGAATGATTGGTCGGATCAGCTTATCAACTCGCAGATTAATTCTGCACAAATGGTTTTCCGAAAAGTTGTCGTTTCGAGAATTAGCAAAAAGCGTGAAGTGCACTACATATGCAGTGAACAAAATTGTTAAAAAGTATGAAGAAACGTGTTCTCTTGAAGATTTACCGAACTCTGGACGCAAAAAGGGGACATCGGACCAGAAAAAGGAGCTAGCAGCGATACGCCGATTCCGATTCCGAGAATCGTTCTAACATTGAGTTATCGACCTCTACACAGGCCAAAGCGATAAATTGACGTTTTTCCACTTCTACGTCCACAGAAGAGGAAGGTTCAATTTTTGGCCAACCGGTTACCGGCTGCGTCAGGAACACAGGTCCGTGCCACCACAATTCGTCGATAATTATTTTGCTTGGACGGATCTCACGGGAAATTCGGTCGGCTGGATTGAGCTCTGTGGGAACGTGCCTCCATTGGAACTCCTTTGTGAGTCACTGTACTTCAGCGATCCGGTTGGAAACAAATAACTTCCAGATTGTTGGTGGTGCTCGAAGCCGGTGAAGAACCACCGTAGAGTCGCTCCAAAAGGTGACAGTTTCGGAAAAATCTGTTGAAGTGCGCAATTTATCCATCAGTTGGCTGCCCACCAATGCAGCACATAGCTCCAATGGGGGCGTTGAAAGTCCACGCAAGGGTGCAACCAACAATCAATATGCAACTAGCGATTTGAAATTGGTTCACTGTTGTAGAACCCCTTGGTCCGAAGTACACCTTGAAGCCAGCACCTAACTATACATATTTGCGCCTTTGTTTTGATTTGTTGTGTTATTTTGACAGAATATTTGAGAGTGTTTTCGTGTGAGTTCATTATTAGGGGCGTATTATTAAGTTTGGGACCGAGCTTGGGACCTACTGGTCTTAAGCTTGTATTACACTGTTTGTCCAATAGCCAAATATTTGGCATAGGCAGCTAGACAGCCGACAGATATCATAGATGTTGGTCAGGTGCCTATCTGCCTATGACAAATATTTGGCTATTGGACAAACAGTGTAATACAAGCTTTAGAGTTAGTCTATGGTGCAACTCTGGATTTCGTGACCAAGATGTTACTGGATGTCCCTCACCATCAGGGCCAACTGCGTAAACACAACAAATATAGCCTCTATGCGATGCATCACAGAAACAATTTAAGTGGTATTGACGGTCAGGGTTAGACAGGACACGGCGTGGAACGGTAAGAAGATGCAACAAAGTCAAATCTTTTCGGAAACTCTCCCACCAGGCACTGTCTTCGGTGGAGAGCTCTTCATCCCATGTAACGTTTCTAGCCCAAAGTCGTTGAACGAAAACTGAACGAAAAGTGGGTCAAAAAGCTGGGCTGTCTCCAACACCACTATTCGTTTAGTTACTTTCGGCAGCTCTAAGAATCCGAAACAGTCACTTTGTGGATTCCACAGGAGGCCCAAAGCGGACACTGCTGAACGACAGATTTCCATTTGTGGTGAAATTTCCCAAAGATCACACGGAATGTGTTTCGGGACGATTTGATTGTTTGTGCTCCACTTTCTTAACGAGAATCCCCCCAGGCTTAGGAGTTCTCGTAATTGACGACAAGTTTCGATGGCTTCATTAAGACTGTCACTCCCAGCTTAGACGTCATCGACGTAGAAGCGCTTGATGCCTACTGCAGCAGCGAGAGGGTATTTGAGGCCTTCATCCTCGGCCAGCTTGTTGAGCACTCTGGTGGCTTGGTACGGTGAGCTGGCAAGTCCATAAGTCACCGTTTTCAATTCATAAATCAATGGCAATGATGGTTCTCGACGCCAGATAGTCTGTTGATACGAGCGGTGTTCCGGGTGAACTCACATTTGGCACATGTCTTGATCTCCTCCAGCGTGCACTACGGTGATACTTTCCTGGGGTTTTGGTGTCACAAGGATTAGCTGTTATGCATTTGTAAATAAAATTCATTTTTCTAACAGATCCTCAACCATCGTAGCAAACATGACCGTGGCCGTATCATAATCCAAACCACACGGTCCTTTTCAGAGCCACCAAATGCTTTCTAAAGAGTGTACAATAGAATTTTTTAACATACTTTTTTGTGTGTTTTTGATTATCGAGATTTTCAGCTTCGGGCTGGTTCATCTCCCTTCGTAGTCACTCAAATACCTCTCTTGAGTATTTTCGTAACTTGTCCGGGGGTGAGACTGGAGCTCGTGATTTTGACGTGAGAGGTATGATTGTTAACCACAACGACGGGTTCGCCCCTATTCTCACATACTTAGGGCATTTGCAACGACGATCCAAATCGTGGATTGGATTTATTTTTTTAGACCAAACGCAAAAACATCGCTGCACCGGTGTTGTAAATTTTGTTTTATACTGGATCTATTTTGCGCCATTTTAAAACTGGTATATGTTTTGATCTATGCTTGCAGCAATTTGGAACAAGAAAAATACCGTTCCAAAACACTAAAGGGTGTATTCGATAAAAATGGCACACACATATATACTCATCAAAATTAAACTGATTATCGGATTTTCTTGAAATTTTCAGGGAATGAAGAACTACTAATGAGTTTTGATTTACAACATTTGTTTTATTCAATTTCGTCTCCCATCCCGAATGCCCGCACCTTCCTTTTCACTCCACCCATCAAATTTTGTACAACCGATTTTCCCAGTGTTTTTGTTGTTTTTACCCAAATTTTCTTCAATTCTAGCTCTGTTTTTATAGTTTTGGGATGTTTGCGAAGTTCCGTTTTCATAATTGCCCAGAATTTTTCAATTGGACGAAGTTCCGGTGAATTTGGTGGGTTCATATCCTTTGGCACAAAATTGACTCCGTTGGCTCGGTACCACTCCAATACGTTTCGAGCGTAGTGGCAGGATGCTAGATCAGGCCAAAACAGAGTTGATCCTTTGTGCTTCTTAATGAATGGCAAGAGACGCTTCTTAAGGCACTCTTCCGTGTAAATCGCACCGTTTATTGTTCCGGAAGTGATGAAGGGAGCACTTATTTCACCACATCCGCAAATCGCCTGCCAGATTAGAAACTTCTTTGCAAATTTCGATAGTTTCTTCTTTCGAACATCCTCCGGAACATCGAACTTCGACTTGGCAACGAAATATTCTTGCCCAGGAAGTTGACGGAAGTCGGCCTTGACGTATGTTTCGTCATCCATCACGATGCAACCGGATTTGGTGAGCAGCTTCGTGTAAAGTTTCCGGGCGCGGGGTTTCGCTGTGATGTTTTGTTTTTCATTCCGGTTTGGGGCTTTTTGCACTTTGTAAACATGTAACCCAGCACGCTTCATGGTTTTCTGCACAAAACCGACTGACACCTTAGACTTTTTAGCGACATCTCGAATTGACATGTTTGGACGGTTCTTGAATTGTTGTACGACTTTCCTGGCCATTTTACTGTCCATTGGACCACTTTTACGACCACTCCCTTCCTTCCTTTGGACACTCAGACGCTCCTTGAAGGTTCTTATTACACGAGACACAGTTGTATTTGCAATTCCAAGCCTTTTAGCAATCCACCGGTGGGACGCCCCTGGATTTTGATTGTGAGTGCACAAAATTTTCTCACAGACAATTTCTTGTTTCGACGACATGACTGGAACTACTGAATGTATAACTATGAAACTTGGCAGATGTAAATAATACACTATGGATAAGATCTACTCAAATTTCTAGGTTTTTTACTCATACGATTCAAAAGTTACAGAAGATTTTCTGTGTGCCATTTTTATCGAATACACCCTTTACACGCTACTTGATAATATTGACATAATTATTGAGTAAAATTTCAGCTTCTACTGAACAATAACTGAGCCGAAAAGTAACTGTGTTTGCTGCGTGTGATAATTACCTCAAGTTGCTCCCGGTGCTAGTGAATTGCCTTTTCGTTTCATTCTTAAATATCGAATGCTTGTCTTAGTTTTTTTTACAGCCACTGCATTTTCCGGAAAACGCTGATTAGATCGAAATGCGGAGGTTCCGAGATTCCGAATAGTATTTCGATTTCTTGGAAATGAAAAGTAATGAAGTTTTCAAAGTAAACAATCGGTTTATTGATAGATTGGTCATGATAAGCACTTGCAAATAGCTCATACAGATAAATTTTGGAGAAGCCTCTAGTTGACTCTAGTTGTCGCATAATGTCAGGGACATCTCCATTGGCATGTGGACACGCTAAAAGTGCTTCTCGTTGTAGGTTTGTGTGTCGCTAAAGTAGTACTGGAACAGCTTCTGAAGACCGGAACGGAAATCATGGTCGACTTTGGGGCGTCATCCAGGACGTGACCCTCTCCGTTTCGACTCCTGTTTATCCGCTGCCAAACTACAAATCAGCATTATCTAATATCGTTTTAATTAAATGCATGCATTCACACACTTACCTTCAGCCAAAGGAAAGAACAAGTATTCCTTGTCGTCAGCTAACGACGCACTACTGGCATTAAAAATTATTTGGTCAAAACAATCAATGGCAAAATGTTTGTGAAAAATCTGCATCTCTGAAAAAACAAACTTCTGATCTCTGATGTTGAATGATCGACAGGATGTGAGGTGTTGGCGGGTTTAACAACAAGAAATACAACACCGGTGCGGGGAACGCAAAGTTGGTCAATTTTAGCTAGTTCTATTCAAGTTTCGCTGATGCAAATCAAGTATAAAGTTGATCTAAAAATAGACCGCCGCTGAAGAAGCCCTTACTTAGAAATAATGCTGGTCTAACAAAACCCACGCTATTTTGACCTAGACTACGTCTATCGGCTAGGGTTGGGTCAAATGAAAATTTAAAAGAAAGTGACTGTCACGAATATTTGAAACACTTTGAACGCTTATAACTTAATCATTTCTCGATAGATTTTCGAGATTGTAGCTTTAATCAGTTGGAGCTGTTCAAAAATATCATTAAAGGTTGTACGAAATCAAATTGCACCACTTTTAAATGGCTGTAACTATTTACCCGTTGGGTATTTTCTTTTGAAATTTTGGGTGGAATTAGTTCAATGTGTAATTTTTACGCTGTGTAAGTTTCACTAGCAGATGTGCAATCGTTGCGAAGATGAAGTCGGAAGAACAGCAGCGGCGCAAAGACATTTTGCGCACGTACCTCGAAAATCTGGATCTTTCTCATCGTGCCATCAGCAGGAAGCTGGGAATGGTACATTCTACGGTGTCTCGTGTTTTAAATTGGTATCACGAACGTTTGACCGTCGATCGGAAAGAAAAAAGTGGCAAAAATGGATCTCCGTATAGTGTTAAGGATCACAAGTGGGTAGTTCAAGCGTTCAAGAGGAATCCCAACAGTCCGAGATGTGGCGAAGAAACTGAATCTAACCAAAAATTTCGGGCAAGATGCGAAAAAACGGGAAGGACTACACACGTACAAAGTCCAAAAGGCGCCTAATCGCGATGAACGGCAGAATACCGTAGGTAAAACACGTGCACGGAAGCTCTACACCCAGATGTTGACGAAACCACATTGCCTCGTTATGGATGATGAGACGTATGTAAAAGCAGACTTCCGGCAGCTTCAGAGGCTCCAGTTTTTCACTGCGCATCATAAATTCGATGTCCCTGAGGACGTTAGAAAGCAGAAGATGTCAAAGTTTGCCAAAAAATATATGATTGTATATATGGTAATATATAAATATATGGTGTGGAAAGCGGAGCACCCCATTCGTGACAACTGGAACAGACAGTGGTTTTGGAGTGGTAGAACGCTCCGGAAACGCGGCCAATTGAAAACTACTGGGCCATCATGAAGCAGGCACTTCGGAAGCATCCTAAGGAAGTGAATTCGGAGGAAGATATGAAGAAAAAATAGATTGCTACGCAAAAAAAGTTGGTTCAAATGTTGTACAGGACCTTATGAGTAGTGTAAAGAAGAAGGTTTGTGCATTTGGATATGGAATTGAAATTGAATTAAACAAACATGGGAAAATATTCATAACATGTTTTATTTTACTCCCTGAAAGTTTGAAGATGATTGGTTGAACGGGCGAATTTTGTCAAATATTTGTGTGTGTCGCAATTTGATTCCGTACACCCTTTAATTATTGACTTTGAATTCCCAAACAGACTTTCAACAAACTATAACCAGGGGGGCAACCATTAAGGATTTCTTTGTAGCTCACATGGATTTCAGTATCAATGTGATGAATATATGGTTAGGATGAATGCATCAACCTGTTCTTTCTAACATTCAACACTTTCGTATGTGAGCATTGTAACGTCGTTATAGTATACGAAGCGAGTGTGAAAGAGATAGTTGATTTGTTCTGTCATGCCTGTCGTGCCTTGGCATTGATCAATTTGTTTCGATGGGCCATATTTCGACAAAGATTTTTAAACAGGGCCGAACTGACAAACGTAAACAATGGCTTCTTCCGTAAAATTCTCGCAGTACAAAATATACCCATGTTAGCTTTAAAACAATCGAATAGAAGGACTCAAGGTCGACAAATTCAGGGAAGAAGCAATTGTGTACGTTTATCAGTTAGGTCCAAATGAAAACTCTTTGTCGATTTCAGTTGTCAGATGTCCAAAATTGTCAAAATCATGTGAACTATGGTGCATCTATATGTGGTTGACAGCGACGTTGACCCCTGACTATAACGCGATAAGGATAATGGTCTCCAGCTAGTCGATCATATCAACACAATCACCTCTGCCAGCACAGCCGTTGCCCTTTCATCATACCAACATTTAAACCTAGTCTAGGACCGCCAAAAGATTTGTAAAGAGCAAATCATAGAATATTCTAACATACTTACTTATCTATGCCGATCCATCGTCCCGTTAGAACAGGTTCTACGTTGCAATGTTGCTTTACGAAACAAACGAAACTAATCTAACATGTTGAACAAGACAATGCATAAAACGGTTTATCTTAGTCTACATCAACCGGCCGTGTGTTATACAAAACCTCAATGATTTTCGGCAAGGCTTTTGATCCAATCGATCAATGAAGCCTCTATTCTAATACAGGCAACTAAAAATAATAATAATGAAACTCATTACACATTGCTACGTAGTCCTACGTCCAATTTGGGATCAACCCCATTAGGCTGTCCCTTATAGTTTTTTAGAATTTAATTGCCCCGAGAAGCATTCCCAAACATCCAGAGCAACAGAAGCGCACTAGTATCGCACACTCCCAAAAAGGATTTCGTTTTGACCACAAATTTGAAACATTTTCCCAACTTCCACAGCTAAGCCTGTTGCTGCACAAGAACTCATTTCATCATCCATCTCTCTCTCTCTCTTTCTTTTTTCTTATTTCAACAGCTAACCTTTTCCATTGTCCTTTGCCCATTCATTTCTCTCGTTCTCTTAGTGTGCTTTAAAGCTACATTTTCCAAAGATTTTACAAACACCAACTACGACTGAAGCAAATCCATCCAACCAAGCAAAAATCCTCTGAGTATGGTAGCGTGTAATCGAATTGACAGTCTGTATGCTTGAACAATCGCTTTTACATCTCAATATTCGTGAACAACACCGTCGCCGCTAGGTTAGCGTTTCTCTCTCCCTCTCTTCTACTTCCTTATTTGACACACTATGGCACTATGGGATGTTGCACAAAATTGCTCAATCTACACTTCACACGCTCTCTTTCTTGCTTTCTCTTTCTCTTCGACTCCACTGAGCTAAGAGAGAAGTTTTCCGAACCGAAACCAGTGAGAGCGGCACACGTACAAAAGTGCAAACACACCAGCGACAGTCACGTAACATGTCAAGAAACTCTCCCATTCTCCAGGCCTGCCTTCGCACTCTCACACTTTCCTAAGACTCTTTTGAAAAAAAGACTTCGGCTCGGCGTTGCGTTCTCCGGTCTCGTTTTTCTTCTCCTTCGCTGGAATTATTCGCTAAATTAACAAATAAAAACATAAACATGATAATCAACAAGAAATCCGGTTCCTCACGGCACGACACATACACTCTGCTCTCTGGTGTCTTCGTCGCCTTCGTCGTCGTCGGATTCCTTTCCGACGAGCCAATTTAGAGGGAACTGGGAACCTGAAACCATCTCGAAATAAAAATGAGTGTGATGGAGCAAGACTTGGAACTAGCTGAAGAGCTAGTGTGCCGCGTATGTGTGCTTGTTGACCAGCGGGAGAGCGAACATCAGCCGCAAAGTCCGAAAGTCACTGCGAGCCAAAGCCTCGGCCGATCGGTTCCTCTACCTAGCCATAATAAATAAATGCTGCTGCTGCTGCTGCGCTTGCCATGCGCGCGAGAGAAGAAAATTAAGAGGTATCTTTTTAATGACTCACTACACGCAATCCGTTTTCGGATGATGCTGCGCAGCAGCGCGCATGTTTTGAGTGTGTATTTCTCCATGTGGCGCGGGACCGGGGCTGGCCGGTTTGAAACAGTCTGTCTGTCGTCGTTTCTCCCTTCCTCGCCGTCGCAAGGCGAATAGAACGTCCTGTTCTTATGGGCCTCTTTTGTCGCGGTGCACCATTCAGAGAACGAGGACAGCGGCGTAGTGAGGGAAGAGCTGGCAACACTGGTTGTCTGTTATTTTTCATATTTTTTTCATTTATGGCGTTTTCTTTTTCATTCATTTTCAACAACAGGACTGGACCTGCCCTGCTACGCCCCATACTATGGGAGAATATCGGCATCTTTTTGGCCCCATGGGGAGGAAGCATCTCTCTGGTAACGTGTTTGTGTGCATCGCGATCATTTTAATCACTTATTTAGGCCCTTGTTTTGGGATTTCTTCGAGCTGTTGTCTTCTGCTTGGATGCGAGCGAGTCCCCCCCCCTCCCTTCCCATTCTGTGCCGCTTGCCCCTAGAGATTGTTTGGTTGGTTAGGCAGTTGGGCTCCTTTAATTAGTTGTTTGGTTCCGATCCTCACCCGGCCAGGCTGCATCGTCGCGTTGAATTACTAGGTGTAGTGACGGCGGCGACGACGACGACTACGACGATGATGATGATCGCGATCGCACTTTATATCTATGATGTGAACGAGCATGGTGCGGCTTCCAATGAAACGATCAACACTCCATCTTTTCGAGGCTGGAAGTGCGTGAGACCCTCCGGGCTTTCGGATTTCGGGATCTATCTGATTTGTCGTTCGGAGTGTGTAGAAAGCCGACGGTGGTGACGGGCCAGTATCTGCTGTTCTTCGGTGAACACTTCCGGTCGTGGGAAAGTTACGCTTACGTTTGTAATTGGGACGGGATGCATGGGGCGTGTTCGTCGGTTTGATGGGTTTGAGGAAGGTTGAAATCAACTAAAAGCTGAGAATAGTTGGAAGATCACAGTCTATATAAGAGTTTTATATAACGATTTCCGATGAGACGTTCGTAACTTAAAGGCAGGCTTTACGAAACATACACACTTAGACAATTTTACAGTATTCGGTAATTTTTTTACCGACCTTTCAACAGCTGAACGTTCGGTAACCCGATTTAACGGATTTCGGTGAAATTTCACAGTATTCCGGTAAACTCCAGTGTTCCGGAACTTGCCAAATTTTACCGAAATACGTTAAATTGGATTACCGAACATTCAGCTGTTGAAAGTTCGGTAAAAAATTATCGAATACTGTAAAATTTTCTAAGTGTGTATGTTTCGTAAAGCCTGCCTTTAAGTTACGAACGTCTCATCGGAAATCGTTATATAAAACTCTTTTTTTGACGGATTTCGAAAATGATTGCTATTATACAATTAACCACTTCAAAAAGACTTTTCTCAGTGCACTTAGCTGATCGAAATGTGGGTTCCGATCAAAATATGGTAAAACAGTAATGTGTGTGAGTCGATTTATGAATAAGTCAAATTCTTTTTCTTTTTCAAGTTCAGTCAATGCAGAATACAGGAGAAATATTCAGCTAAGCTTCCTTTTTACCGAATGCGAACTGCCGGGTCTTTCGTTTAACACCTGCCATAAGATTTTGCCTTGAACTGTTTCTCGCTCACAACAGCTTTTTGAGTCTTCTTAAGGTTCCGCTTGACGATGGCCCAATATTGTTCGATTGGGCGGGGCTCTGGCGTGTTGGGAGGGTTCTTGTCCTTGAGCACCACTTGAGCGTTGTTGGCAGCATACCACTCCATAGCCTTTTTTCCGTAATGGCAAGATGCCAAATCCGGCCAAAATAGAACGGAACAATTGTGTCGCTTCAGGAAAGGCAGTAGACGTTTTTGTGGGCATTCGCTCAAATAAATTTCCTGTTTGACGGTTCCGGTCGCAGTGTAAACGTAGCTCTTCAAGCCACAGGTACGGATGGCCTGCCATACCAGATATTTCTTCGCGAACTTTGAAAGTTTAATGTGCTTGAAAATATCTGCCACCTTTTCCCGTCCGGTTGCCGTATAAAATTCCTGTCCAGGAAGCTGTTTAAAGTCTGCCTTGACGTAAGTTTCATCGTCCTGTACCACGCAATCAAACTTCGTCAGCATCGTCGTGTACAACTTTCGCGATCGTGCTTTGGCCGACGTGTATTGTTTATCGTCGCGATTTGGAGTCACCACTTTCTTGTATGTCGACAGTCCACCAAGTTATTCAGCTCTATCCACGGTTGAAAGCGCCACTCCTAGCTGCTTTGCGACATCTCGGACGGAGAGGTTGGGGTTCCGCTCGAAACAGCGACGACTCTTTTTTGGGGGGGGGGGGTTTGGGTCCGTTGGGAAGAGAATTTATAGTGAAAGTGATTTGCAAATAAATTTTGCAATTGGGGTGGAGTTTGGATTTTCGCCATGCACGTGCAAAATGTTGATGTGTTGCTTCTCTTCCTTCGACGACATTTTGATAACTTAAGTGTTAATCTCAAAATCATAGTAGAGGCATGATGCTACACGCACACATCTTCAAAATGAGGGGTGTGCTAAATTTTGTAATGCACGATGAAAGGAAATGCGCTAAGTTTAAGTCGACCATATTTCGATCGAAACCCTTTAGAACCATAAGGTGATAGTTTCATGGATTCAACATTTAAATTCAACCAATATTTATTTGGATTGACCATTAAGTTGGTTGTTTCATTTTGACACCAATGAAAACAAACATAACAAACCATACATTTTAGCTGATTGAACGTATAGGGTGACAACATCAGAGTTAGCGGCAATTGAATAGTTGAAAAATGAAACCACTCTAAAACTTAGTTTGTATCAAACTACTTTTTCAGTAGGTTTTCCTCTTTAGTTAAATATAGCTTAACTCTACCATCGCTTTGGTTAAATCGATGTTATTCAGTTGGGTCCGGTGATTTCGGCAAACCGCAAAGTACGATACTCGCAGCTTATAGGATTTTCACTAATTACGGCAAATGATCTATCTCAGTTGTTTCAGGTCATAAACCTTAACAGCCTTAGGCAGAATTGTTGTATGGGGATGGACCAACAAATCTGTGTGTCATTAGATTTCGGTTTAGTTGAGAATTTCATCGCTAGAGACACTTTACTTTTGAGTTACTATAAATAAATGCAGTGACGCTTTGGATAAGGGGTAGATAGTGTAACCTTCGAAAAAGATTCCACTTTAAATACATTAATTTGATGAGAGAATTGAAAACTATGAAAATTTTGATTGTAAATATTCATGTCAAAAGATTGTTTGAATTATATAAGATATTAAACGATTCCAAAAAATCAAAATTAAAGCTGAAGACGAGCCCCAGCACGAAATTTATCGAATGTGCTGCTCAGATAAACGGTTCATATCTCTTTTGAGCATTGTAGGAGCGAAATAGGGATCATCGAGCTTTATGTTGTGTAGGGAGACTCGACTGCTCGAATATCAATTAGGCTTAGTGACGTTTAACGCACGCACACTACAGCGCCATTTAGATCAAAGGAGTGCAAGTAAAGGGTGTCCACAGTTAAATTGCATCACTTTCAATAAGCTGTTACATTTTGCCCTTTGTGTTGATTTCAACGAAATTTTGGGTGAAATGACCTCAGCGTGTATTGTTTACACTGCGTGAGTTTCATTGTGAAATGTGTCGTCGTTTCGAAAATGGAGTCGAAGGAACAGCAAGTGCACTAGAACATTTTGCACACGCACCTCGACAACCCACTTCTTTCGCATCGAGCCATCGGAAAGATGTTGAAAATTCACCAGCTTACAGTGTCTCGTGTCATAAAACGTTTCAAGGAACGTTTAACTGTCGATCGGAAGAAGGTGAGTGCTAGAAAAAGTGTTCCGTACTGTGTGAAGGATCACAAGCGAGTGGTTGCTGCCTTTAAACGCAAACCCAACTGTTCCATTCGGGATGTCGCGAAAAAGCTGCACTTGACCAAAAGTTTCGAGCAGAAAGCCAAGAAACGAGTCGGGCTCCGTTCATTCAATGTTCAGAAAGCTCCAAACCGCAAAGAAAAACAGAATAGGACAGCTAAAACACGTGCGCGTAAGCTGTACACACAAATGTTGACGAAACCACACTGCGGCATCATGAACGATGAAACACACGTAAAAGCGGACTTTAAACAAATTCCCGGCAACCAGTATGTGACTGCGAAAGATCAGTTCGATGTTCCAGAGTCTCTCGGGATACAGCAAGTGTCAAAGTTCCCAAAGAAATTCATGATTTGGCAGGGGATTTGTTCATGTGGTAAAGGGAGCAAGCCTTTCGTGACAAATTCAACTGTAAATAGGCAAGTATACATGAAAGAATGCCTGAAAAAACGACAGCTTCCGTTTCTCAAAACACCCAACATTCCTACAATTTTTTGGTCGGATCTAGCCTCTTGTCACTACTCCAAGGATGTTCTGGGATGGTTCAAGACGAATGGTGTCAATTTCGTGCCGAAGGATCTTAATCCCCCAAACTCTCCAGAGTTGCGGCCAATTGAAAAATATTGGGCTATAATGAAGCACGAACTTTGTAAGCATCCTAAAGTTGTCACTACAGAACAGGAAATGTTGAAGTCATGGTTGAAAGTGGAAATTTTGTTCGGTTCAAGCGTTGTACAAATTCTTATGCGGGCTTTTGGATTTGGTAAAGAAATACAGTGAAATAAAAATACTTAAATCAAGATTATACATTGTATTTTATTCCCTGAATATTTCATGACAATCGGTTGAGAGACTTGTTTTTGAGGACGAGTTTAAAGTGATGCAATTTAACTGTGGACACCCTTTAAGAAGGAAAATCATTCGGAGGAAAACAAACCATGATTCCTCTGCGTGTGCCTGAAATGGAAAGGTGATTAAACGTCAAAAAGCCTAAGGGCGCCCAGGGTGGACGCGACTCGGGACGCGATGCGAAGTTTAACAAGTCGCGCGTTGTAGGGAGCTAGCTATGCAGAGCCTCTGTAACATAGGTACCATAGAGAACGCGACGCGATGAGCGATTATCATGCGACCAATCACTGCATGCACTGGTTCGTCACTCGGTTTTCGCGCGATTTCAAGGCGAACATTGCTTTAGGTCCAATGAAACATTTGTGTCAAATCGAGAAAAATGCGAAGGTTTTGAAAGTTTTTTTTTTAATAGTAATTGCAACTCAAACGTGTAATATGAAACTTTTCAATGGTTTTCAACGTAAAACGTTGTCAGAATCACACATAAAATGTTGCTCTTGAAGCTTATGATGATTCTAGACGTGTAATTGATACATTTGTTACTTAGGACCTATTGCATTTGCAATTGTAGATTGGACCTGTTAGATTAGTCTTTTGCCAAGTTAGAATGTACATTTGACTATTTTGATTGCGGTAAACCCTTATAAAAATAACACTAGTTAACAAAATAAATCAAAAGTGATGAACTTTATAATTCTACTAATGTTTATGCAGAATTCAAAAATGCCGTCAAAAAAATTAAAGTAGAACAGTTTTCGAGATATGGATAAAAGTTGATATTTTAGTAGATGAACAAACACACATTTACTTAAAATGGAACATCTCCGAAATGATCTCCACGCTTCTTGCTCATCAGGAGCCAAAAGTGCGAAGAAATGTTTGTCCTCAATCATTTTTTTATTTGAGGACCCACGAAAACACCTTCCTTAATCTTTGCATCTGATATGTTTGGGAATACTGATTTCAGATATTCAAATGCAGGTTTATTCTTTGTTGACGCTATTTTGGTATTAATCATATGTTTAGCACATTTTTTTTTTACAAATCGTAAAAAAAAATCGCGAAAAATTATATATACTTATGAATAGGGTCGAAACTATTACTCCTAGAATATTGCAATGTTCAAAAGATCAGTGTTAAATTTTATTTTGCTTTATTTGATGACAAAATATTCGAAATTGGATCACACGCGTTGGAGATATTTCATTTTGAGTAAATGTGTTTTTGTTCATCTATTAAAAAATCAACTTTTATCCATATCTCGAAAACTGTTCTATTTTTTTTATGGCATTTTTGAATTCTGCAGAAAATTTCACATTAGAAATAATGATCAGCTTACCGAGTTCATAAATGCTGTAAACTGAGACTATCCGAGAAGATGAAATAATGGTCTATCTCTGTATATAAAAATGAATGTCTGTCTGTCTGTCTGTCTGTCTCAACGGTCTGAACCTTATAGAATCGAAAACTACTGAACCGATCGGCGTGAAATTTTGTATGTAGGAGTTTTTGGCGCCGGAGAAGGTTCTTATGAAGGTTCGAGACTCCTCCCCCGTCTGAAAGGAGGGATGGGCTCTCATATAAATGAAACACACATTTCTGCACAACTCGAGAACTAATCAAATAAATGGAATCAAATTTGGCATGTGGGGTTTTTGGAGACAAGAAAGGTTTCAATGGTAGTCTGAGACCCCACCCCTATCAGGAAGGGATGGCTCTCATACAAATGAAACAGATTTTTTTTGCATAACTCGAGAACTAATCAAACAAATGGAACCGAATTTGGCATGTTTTTGAGGCCAGGAAATGTTTCCATGGTGGTTGAAGACCCCTCCCGTCTTTTAAAGGGGGGGGGGAGCTCCCATAAAAATGCAACCCAAATTTTACCTAAACATGAGAATTATCCCTGCTGTTATGAAAATTTGCATGCAGGGGTTTTGGGGTCAGAGAATGTTCTTATGAAGGTTCGAGACTCCTTCCCCACCTTGAAGGGGGGGGGGGGGGGGGGGGCTCTCATACAAATGAAACTCAAATTTTAACCAAACATGAGAATGCTTCCTACTGTTATGAAAATTTGTAAGCAGGGGTTTTTGGGGCCGGAAAAGGTTCTAATGATGGTTCAAGACGCCTTTCCGTCTGGAAAGGCGGGGCTCTCATACAAATGAAACACAAATTTGTGCATAACTCAAGAGCTAATCAAGCTACTGGAACCAAATTTGGCATGTGGGGGTTTTGGAGGCAGGATTTTATTCTATAATGGTTCGAGACTCCTCCCCTCTTCGGAGGGGGAGGGGGACTCTCATACAAATGAAACTGAAATGTCAACCATACAAGAGAATTATCCAGTTAACCAAAACACAAAATGTGTATTTCGTGAGGAAAGCATCATGTTCTGATAGAAGTTTGAACCCCTTTTTAGTCAAGAATGGGGGATGCTTGAGTTAGTCTCAGTGCTACATATGCACAAGAAGTTTATCTAAGGTTATGCACGAGAAAATGACGTTCAAACTGACAGGATACGGCGTAGTTTGAAGATAAATGTATTGTCAATGAAATGCTTCTACACAGAAAGAAAAACCATGGTAGAATCTAAAGACCTGAGGGTATAATTAAAAATACACACGTACGTTTAATTTTGCAGAAATTACATACATAAGCAAACGAAAATATGTATGTATGTATGTATGTAAGGTAGCCACCATCCCTTCTAAGACCTTGTCATGTATGCAGCTCAACTTAATAGCAAGATCAAATAGAGTTACCGGGTTGCATTCACGGTAACGCTGTAACAAGGGCCAAAAACGGTGGGGCGGTCCACTTACGCGAAACCCGCGGGAACATAAGATTCTCCTTCCAACGATACGATCCAACAAATCGAATAACCCATTTCGCAATACTTATTAAGCTTTCTACGGGATGGCTTGTTAAGAAGGGCGCGTCACTCTCACTGAAACTATTGGAGTAGAATTCACAGCATCACAATCGAATCGTCCGTCTGGACAAATGGGTTGAGATGAATAACCTGCTTTCAGATACTCAATATGGTTTCCATAGGGGTAAGGGAACGAACGAATTTCTCGCGTTGCTTTCCACAGATATTCAGTTAGCTTTTGCTAAAAAAAGAGCAAATGGCTTCTGTATTCTTGGATATCAAGGGGGCTTTTGATTCAGTATCTGTTGAAGTTCTTTCAGATAAACTCCACGCTTGTGGCTTTTCACCATTAATGAATAATTTTTTGTACAATTTGCTGTCAGAGAAACATATGAGCTTCTCTCATGGAACCTCTACAGCTTCACGATTTAGCTACATGGGTCTCCCCCAGGGATCATGTTTAAGCCCCCTTTTGTATAATTTTTATGTCAAAGACATTGACGGTTGTCTGAATGAGAATTGTACGTTGAGACAACTTGCAGATGACGGTGTAGAGTCTGTCACGGGACCCAATAGGGTCGATCTGCAAGGACCCTTACAGGATACCTTAGACAATTTGTCTACTTGGGCTCTCGAGCTAGGTATCGAATTCTCTACGGAGAAAACTGAGTTGGTGGTTTTTTCTAAGCAGCATAACCCTGCACAACCGAAGCTTCAAATTTTAGGTACACCGATAACTCATTCTATGTCCTTTAAATATCTTGGGGTCTGGTTCGATTCAAAGTGCACCTGGAGATCCCATATTGAGTATCTGAAGCAAAAGTGCCAGCAGAGGGTAAATTTTCTCTGCACAATTACCGGGACCACAAGATCTTCTAACGTTGTACTGGACAACGATTTTGTCGGTTATGGAATACGGTAGTTTTTGTTTTCAGTCGCGTTCGTGTTTCGGCTCGGTCGCGCTTCATTAAACTAGAACGTATTCAGTATCGGTGTCTTCGTATCGCGTTAGGTGGCATGCACTCGACTCTCACCATGAGTCTTGAAGGCTGGCATGTTGCCACTCTCGGATCGGTTTACAGAATTATCTCTCCGGCTCCTCACCAGGTGTGAAGTTATGAACCCCCAGGTGATCGAAAATTTTGAGAAGCTCCTTGAGTTGAATACTCAAACCCGCTTCATGACCTTGTACCATTTGTACATAACACAGGATGTCAGCCCTTCGCCGAACATTTCCAATCGTGTTTGCTTCTCCGATTTCGACAATTAGGTTCATTTTGATTTATCCATGAAGCAGGAGCTTCATGGAATCCCAGAGCATCATCGTCCTATGATTGCTCCGGTAATATTTGCTGCAATGCTTGGCCAAGTTGATTCCACTAAATCGTTCTTCACTGACGGATCTTTGATAGAGGAGTCAGCAGGCTTTGGTATATACAATGAAATTTATAGCGCCAATCGTAAACTTCAAGCTCCTTGTTCCGTATATGTCGCTGAATTATCGGCAATACACTTTACGCTAGAAATTGTTGCCTCACTTACACCGGATCAGTACTTCATTTTCACGGATAGTCGCAGTTCTCATGAAAATACAGGAGCTTCTAAGTGCTTTATCTTCGCGTTATTTTATCATCACCTTTGTATGGGTCCCATCTCATTGTTCAATTCCGGGCAATGAAAAAGCGGACTCGCTTGCAAACGTGGGTGCTATGGAAGGCGATATTTATGATCGACAAATCGCCTTCATCGATTTTTTTCCTATTTTTCGTCAACAGTCACTCGTCAGCTGGCAGCATAAATGGAGTAAAGGAGATGTGGGGCGATGGCAACATTCTATCATCCCGAAGGTGTCGAAGAAATCTTGGTTTAGGGGGATGGATGTGGGTCGAGACTTCATTCGTGTGATGTCTCGCCTCATGTCCAATCATTATTCGTTGAAAGCTCATTTATACCGAGTTGGGCTGAGCGACAGCAATCTCTGCGAGTGTGGACAAGGCTATCAGGACGCAGATCACGTTGTTTGGTCTTGTGCTGAGCATCGTGGAGTCAGATCGGAGCTTTATGATTCCCTTCGGGCTCGAGGTAGACAACCCAATATTCCAATTCGAGATATTTTGACTGTACTTGATTTGGAGTACTTGAAACTCATTTATGTGTTTTTGACTAACATTAGCCTTAGATTGTAGTTAGTTTAACCTGTATGTTTACTATAAGTTATTTTTTTAATCTGTGTATGTGTATGTTTTTTTACTTTTTCAAAAAATGTCCAAGTCAAAAGAAAACCATAAATTGTGTAGTTATAAGTGTTTAGATAATTAAGAATTTAAATTTAATGTGTTATGTAAACCATACTTTAAATTCCCACCCTATTTCCCATCCGTAATTTGTAATTCCTATTAACCTCGAGACGGCCGCGAGTAATCGGCTCTATCCTCCTAACTTTAGTTTTAAGATAAATGATGTATAAAAATATGAAAATTTGGCTCTGTAAAGTTGATTCGATTGAGCCTGTACAAATAAATGATTATTCAAAAAAAAAACAATCGAATCGGTAGGATAAAGAAAATGATACTGTTTGTTCCCTCCTAGACGCCGGTTGTCATACCGCTCCATTGTCCAATTCCAGCTTGAGTGATACCGTGATTCTCCCTCCCTTCCCAATATACATTCAATTTCATATAGTAATATTTAAAATATAGTGAATGAATATTATAGTTATGAAAATATAGTGAATGAATATTATAATGACAAATAATATAGTGAATTAATATAAGAATGATAATAACAGTTCACAGTTTGAAGACCTGAAAGTTTAGACAATGTAGCTGCGCAAAATAAAAATTTTAAAATTATCTCATAAAACTTGGGATATCCATGGATGATTTGAAATTATATAGCAATAAAATAGTAAACCTAAAATTTCGATGTGCTGTTCCGTTTCCTCGCAATAATTTTTGTAGTGAGTCTCATCGGAAATAGTGATTTTAATTAAATGAATTTAAATGCAATTATGTCACATCATTTAATATCATAACACAAAATAATAAACTGACGTTATAATATTAAATAATAATACCAGCAGGCCAGTTAACTATAGTAGAATACATGAATCCGTAACTAAGCTGACCATCCACTCATCGAAAGACTTCCACTGTTGCAGTTTCTATTGGATTAAGATCTACTAAGATTAGAATTTGTTTTCACAATAATTGTCAGAGAACATAATAAACGTAGGTACAAGATACATCTAACATCTAAAGGGTGTCCACGATGAAATTGCCACACACAAAATTTATTCGCAAAATTCGAGTTTTCATCCGATTGCCATCAAATTTTCAGGGATTGAGAAATAACTATTAAACTTCATTTTACCATTTTACTCGTATTTTATTTACAGTCCATACGCAAATGCCCGCACCTTGGCCTTAACCCCGGCCATAAGATTCTGCACAACCTGTGAATCAACCGTTTTTTGCATGTAAACCCATACTTTCTTCAGTTTCTCGACTGTCTTCACTACCTTAGGTCGTTTAAGAAGGTGCTGCTTCATAATCGCCCAGTACTTCTCGATGGGGCGGAGCTCCGGAGTGTTGGGAGGGTTGAACATTTTCGGCACGAAATTGACCTTATTGTCCGCATACCACTTCAGCACGTCCTTGGAGTAGTGGCATGAGGCCAAATCCGGCCAGAAGATTGTTGGGACGTTGTGGGCCTTCAGGAGAGGAAGCAGCCGCTTCTGGAGGCACTCTTTTATGTACACCTGTCCGTTCATCGTGTCCTGGGTCACGAAAGGTGCACTCCGGTTCCCGCACGTGCAGATGGCTTGCCAAACCAGGAATTTCTTCGCAAATTTGGACATCTTCTGAGTGCGGACATGCTCCGGAACGCTGAACTTATCCTTGGCCGTGAAAAACAGGTTGCCGGGGATCTGTTTGAAGTCGGCCTTCACATATGTTTCGTCGTCCATGATGCAGCATTCAACTTTCGTCAGCATGTTGAGGTACAACTTCCTGGCACGGGTTTTGGCGGACTTGTTCTGCTTCTCGTCGCGATTAGGGGCCTTTTGTACCTTGAACGTTCGAAGCCCAGCCTTAGTTTTGGCCTTCTGGACAAAACTTCGGCTTAGGTGCAGCTTCTTAGCCACATCCCGAACAGAGGCGTTCGGATTTCGGTTGAAGGCCCCAACTACGCGGTTGTGATTTTTGGTGTTGTACGGAATACTTTTTCCTTCACTTCTGGGCTTCCGATCGGTGGTCAACCGTTCCTCGAACCGCTTAATCACTCGCGACACCGTGGAATTCGCGATTCCCAACGTTTTAGCGATGGAACGATGCGAGAGATCCTTGTTCTCGTGATGAATGCGCAAGATTTTATCACGCACGAGCTGTTCTTTCGACTCCATTTCCGCGAGTTTTGATCACAGGACTTTAAAACTTGCAGGATGTAAAAAATGCACTATGAACTAAATCCACCCAAATTTTTATTAAATTCTACTTAACGGTTAAAAAGTTAGAGCAATTTCATAGTGTGGCAATTTCATCGTGGACACCCTTTAGGAAATGAATGATTGTAAACTGTTAGGTTTTGAATTAATATATATTTTTGATGAAGAAGGAAAGAGGTTTTTCTAAGTAGAATTTTTCGAATATGATCAAAACAAAAAAAAAACATTAAAAACCTTCCTATATTTTCAAATTTATAACGTAGGTTAGATGAGCTATAACTGACAAGGATGCATGAATGCGAAGCTGAAAATGACTTATAAAAAAGCATACAAAATGTAGTGAATGGACGTTATAATATAAAATGATAATAACTTCATTTGTATTTACATGTCTGCAGATTGTGGTCGTGCTGCAATTGTATACGGACGTGCGCATCCATGAACCTGAAAGCTTAGATAATGTATCATATCTACGAGAAAAAAAAATTGATTTAAAATTATTTTACAAAACTTGGGATATCCATGGATGATCTGAAATTGTATAGCATATAAAAAATAATGAACCTAAAATTTCGATGTGCTGCTCTGCTAATAAATGTGATATAACCACAATGGAACTGACTCTTAGCTTCGAGTCATGATCCCTACTGAGCCCTTGCGGCACGTCAAGCCGGCCAGTTCAGCGCAAGGGCACATAAGCAAACAAAAATATTTGCACAAAACTCATTTAAAAAAAAAACCATAATAGCGCCAGTTCTATTATATTTTCATTCATTTAGTTGCAAGCGTAGCAAGGCTCGCGTCGGGTTCAGCTAGTGGTATATAAATATTTAACAGCATTCGGATGAAGCTAATAAAAACCTTCATTATATCACTGAATTATTACAGTCAAACCCGATTCTTTTAATATGTATGAAACCAAGTTAACATTTTTGCACTCTGCGCACGACACTTTCCCCCTTCACAATATGGCGGCGCTAAACAGTATCATTTTACCTCCCTACACCCCTGCCGGCGGTGATCGTCAACATTACCGCCATCTCACCCTCAATATCGATCCGGGCCGACATCCGCGATTTGGAAGATGTAATGGAACCCTGAATCATCGAAGCCAATAATCGACCACAAAACCCGCTAGTTATTGATAGGTAAATTTTCCCTTTTTAAAATCCCACCGCGCCGACGGTCTTTTGCGGTCTTGTCTTCTTCTTCTTCTTCTTCCACCACCGGAGAGAATCGCTCACTGGCCATCGTTTGATTGGTTAATTAGTAGCCCCTGTTTTTCCGTACACACGTTCTGCGGGTGCGCTTCTACACTTCTATCGTGATGCCCTCGAAGATCACGTCGACCACTGGCAATGATGATTAGGATGCTGGGGCGGCGGCGGCGGCGGCGGTGGTGGCGCTGTGTGAACGATCACGATGATGATGAAGAAGACGATTGCGATGATGAGCTGCTTCGGCTAATGAGCGTTCAAACCATCTCCCGGAGGCCTTTCTCGCAGTTATCCGTGTGACTGACGGGACGGGAAATGTGGTCTATGATGTGGCTCGCTGGCTGCCAGATGGCGGCGTGATCAGTGGGATCGCCCGAATCAGGTCGATTACAGGCGCTAAAGTAGCGATTTCAACTGCACTTTGGCGAGCAGGATTTCTGCGACTTCGCTGCACGGAAAGGCCAGGGTCATCCTCCTCCGGAGAAGGCGTGTTCGTAGTGCTTCCGTACGTTAGCTATTCATCATCATTTGATTGGGTCGGAAATTTCAAAATCCGCCAATGTTCTCCCATTCATAATCACAACGACAAAAAAAAAATTCGCTAAACAACCTCATAAATATTCACGGAGCCGAAATGTTCGAACCCACCAAATTAAAGCTTTGTTTCTTCTGTTCGGGCGCAGAGGGCACGTTTGTTCCCATCTCGAAAGTTGAAGACAGCGGGCAGCAACCAGCGGGGGGTGATCGCGGGACACATTTGTAATTTATTTCCCTCCGATCAGCGATAATTAAGAGTCCCCCAAAGATCAGAAGCGCTTTCGCAAGCCGGACCGTCATGTGTCCGCCTAGTTTACCTGGCGGAGAGCGAGAATCTGATTTGGTTTTTACGATGTGACCACTTCCTATCGCTATCATTCATCGGTTGTCAGTCTGTGCAGTCTGCGATCGCTTGGCAGGGATTGGAGGAATTCCAGTCACAGTTGGAGGAATCAGTAATGTGATGATTATGGCTGCGTTTTTGAATGAGCTGTACCGTTGTGAATTGCGTGGATGTCCAATAAAACCAATCAACGGCGAGTCGGGACCGGCAGAGTGGGCGTCGTCTTGGAGGAAATCTAGTTTCTAGAGCAGCATGAAGCAGCAACAAAACATGGTGTCGTAAACAAAAGGCCATTTTAATGTTTCCATAATAATATTATTGCATTCGGGCGTGATTTTTTGAGCATTAAAAAGCCAGCTGGTAGTGGTTATGGCTGGAGGTAGATGGGTAAGTCCGCGTGTCTGGGAAGTGACATAAAATTCTTCTCCATTCTCCAACCGGGACGCTGCATATTGGTTGTTTGGGATTGGGATTTACGTTTAACACATTCGCGCGCCGGATCAATTAACGTGTTTATTGAAGGGTCCATAAATAGAGTTCTTTCCATCATAAGCATCATGCAGCACGTGTGCGTTGAAATGGTACGCGGAAGAAAGGGTCATCATATGATTGCCACATTCTATTGCGTGCATTGATTTCCATCTAAGCTAAAAGCAACAGTTTAAATCCGGAGAAAAGTCCAGACTTCATGTTAGCAGGGCTGCACCTTAAAATAAATGCAAGATTTTATTGCGATTTGTCATGATTTTGGATAATTTTTTGCTGTAGATTGTGACCTGGAGATAGGCATGAATGCAACACATGAATTTGCTTTGAAAAGTGCAATGAGTGATTGAGGTGGTGGCGACAACTTGATTTAAGACACCCCTTAATCTTAACACAAAATCAATCTTATCATGTATTACTTTATTTATCTCCATACGATGACAATGAATGAACTAACAAAAACTTCACTTTGATTGTTGTTTTGTTGTATTCTCCTACACTCAGCGAAATAAACATTCGATATTCATAAGATTGCATTATGATTATTTGCTACAAGAAATCGTTATGAATTTCATCAATTTACTTTATGAAATATAATGATGTTGAAAGCATAAAAATATGGAGCAACCAGGATTCGAACCATGAACGTTGAGATTATAGGTCCAGTGACTTGACCACTAGGGTATATCAAAACTTGTAAATAGGAAAGCTTAAAGGCGAACAACAACAACGTCGTGTAGAACAAAATTCATTCATAAGTCAACCTTATGAAATTTAAAGCATCGTTCATAAGTTGAACATTATGAAATTCTTAAGATTATTTAGCTGAGTGTAATACGCGGAGTAACGATATCTAATGATGAAATTTGTCAGAAGCCGATAATTTCCCATCAACATGAGAGGCTCTAGGAGTGGACAGTAATTTATTGCTAAGGTCTGTATCCGAAATAATCCGGACACCTCAAAACATGAAAAAAAAACATAAATTTCGCATTATATTTCCGTCGTAGTTGTTTATTTCAGATTCATGGGATGTGTTTTAACAATTCGTGAAGACAAAACATAGTTATTCGGTATTTGCATAAAATTTTCGAACTTTGCGCTTAACTCCGTCCATTAAGGTTTGTACAGACTCTTCAGAAATCGTAGAAGCCGTCTTTGTCCAAATTTTCTGGAAGTGTTTGATGTCTTTTATTCCTTGCTTCTTTCCAGAATGCTTCCGCTTCATCAGAGCCCAATATCTCTCGATTGGTCGTAGCTCTGGGCAATTTGGCGGGTTTGAGGTTTTTGGTACAATGTTCACTTGATTTGCTTGGTACCACTCCATCACAGCATAGTGGCATGATGCCAAATCGGGCCAGAACAAAGGTTTTTCCTTGTGACTTTTGATGAAGAGTAGCAATCGCTTCTGCAGACACTCTTTCTGATAGATCTCCTTGATGATTGTGCCTGTAGTGACGAAAGATTTACTCTTTTTGCCACACGTGCAAATTGCTTGCCACACAAGGTATTTTTTGGGAAATTTCGATGCCTTCTTCGTTCTGAAATGCTCAGCTGTAGCATTTCTGGCCATAGCAGAATAAAAAGCCAGCCCTGGAAGCTGCTTCAAATCCTCCAGGACATAAGTTTCATCGTCCATAACAACGCATGAAAACTTCGTCAAATATTCGCAGTACAAACGTCGAGCCCGTGATTTTGCTGCCAAGTTCTGTTTGTCGTTGCGATTTGGAACTGTTTTTACTTTCTACGACTTAAGTCCCAAACGTTGTTTTGATTTTTGGACAAAACCAGGCGACATCCCTATTTTACGAGCCACCGTTCGAATGGATAGATTTGGGTTTTTCGTTAATATCCTTTTCACCTTTCGGTCCATGACAGGATCTGCGCGTCCAATGTTTTTGTCACTTCTCGGTTTCCTCTCCACCGTCAAACGTTCCGAAAATGATTTGAGCACATCGTGAACAGTGGATTTAGGCAAATACAATGTTTTTGCAAGGTCCCGTATTGACAAGTCAGGATTTGCCGTACGCCCGTAAAAAATTCGCTCGCGCTCTTGTTTTTATTTCGTCGCCATCTTTAATACTGAACATGAAATGAAAACATCAATCATCGCCTTTTTCATCATAGACTCTCAGCTATACCACAGTGAAATTTTTCATTCCTACGTGCAATATTTCAAAAGTTACAATGATTTGAAGGTGTCCGGATTAATGTGGATACAGACCTTAGAACTAAGAGAATTGAAGAGAAAGTATCGATAGTTCCGTTTAGAGTAACGGCAGGTTATGAAAATTGAAAGATACAAGTTGAAATCGAGCGGAGGGCATATGAAGCCCAACAAACATCAGTGTCGAATAACCGCTTGTTCAAACAAATTTGGAGAAGTTATTCAGCTTTCTAGAAGAAAAAGCTGAACAACTTCTCCAAATTTGTTTGAACAAATAGTTATTCAGCATCGATGTTTGTTGGGAAGGTAATATACAATCGGGCGCATAATCTTTTACCAAGCTACCCCAAATGCGGGGTAGACAAGGGGGAGGATACCCCCGTGACTGGTAAAAGAGTATGCGACCGATCGTGCTTTTATACTACCGTTCTGGTTCTAGCGATCTGTTTATTTCCCTCTCCCAACGCCTAACATGGGTGAGAAATTATCCCTTGCTGTTGGGTTTATTTTTGGCATGCACAGACTATTTCACACATATTATTCCTCTCGTCATACTAATACTTGTGGACCTCGGAGAGGAACGACGGTGACTACCTTCATATGCCCTCCGCTCGTTTTCGATTTGTATCTTTCAATTTTCATAACCTGCCGTTACTCTAAACGGAACTATCAATGCTTTCTCTTCAATTCTCTTAGTTCTAGCAATAAATTACTGTCCACTCCTAGAGCCTCTCTTGTTGATGGGAAATTATCTGCTTCTGACAAATTTCATCATTAACAAAAACTTGTCTTTGGCAACACCTGCCAAAAACCTCGCTTTTGACAACTCCGCAAACGTAAATAATTAAATGTTTCGTGTCAACACGGAGAAACCAAACTACCCAAAATTGAGTCATTTTTACTCATTTTGACAACAATGTAAAACCAGTCATAATTGGGTTATTTACAAAATATCCAATTTAAAGTTTTCCGAAAAGACTCAATGCTAAGTGAAATTAACTGGCAGTCAAAAACGAATCGACAGTAAAAATAATCCAAAATTGAGTTATATGTTTTGAAAATATTGTTCGAAAATAAAAAAGTTGATCAAATCAAACTACAGTATACACAAAGATAAATATACATTCTCATGCAGCATTTTTGATGTCGTCGAAGATATCTCAACATTTTCATGTTCCATGTCACGTGTCGATTTTAACTGAGTGATGACGCCAAGGATGCTTTTTCTCGGACCCATCTCCAGAATATTCAGTTCTGTAAAGTCTTCTGCCTCCAAATATGTCAAAGATTCATCGATGATAAGATTACTTGCGAATAGAAAGAATAAATTACTTAAGATAATACAAAATTTGTTACAAAAATTAGGAAATGTTTTTGAAATTTATAAAAACAAAATCTGAAAATCGAACCACATTGGGGACATTTCAGCGGTATGGTTAATTTTGTTGCTCGTGGTAATTTTGTGTACCGAGCGAATGTGTCGCTTCAACACCACGAAGTTGCCATTGATGGTTTCTTCACACCCATCAACGCAGCAATTCGTCCAAAATTTCATCCCTCCAAAGCGACAAGAATTAAAATAGGCACTCGAATAAGTGAAATACTTACACTTACCGGTTAATTGTTTGTAGCTTCCCGAGTTCACAATTTTCTTTAATTGCTCCATTTCGCTTATCCGAGTTGCAAGACGCGTTAAGTTTCAAGCCGGACTCTAGCCAATTTAAATTTCAAACACTAGACATGGTATACAAAAACCAAAATCACTTCCGCCCAACTGCACCGTGAATGGCGATCAAACATTTTCAGCCAAAACCAAGTGAAAGCCCCACACTCCCCAAGCAACGAAAAGTTCTGATAAAAGTGTGTTTTTTGGCTTAACCAGCAAATCGAAGGGTTATGATGAGAATTCTATTCAGCTGATTTTTTAAGTAATTAACCGAACATTAATCAATTACATAATCAATATTTAAGCTTCTAGCAGCATTCTTATCAACTTCTAAAGAAAACTTTAAAGTTCACGAAAGGTTCGTTCAAGAGGTTGTAGAGAATGCTATTCAGCTCAAAAAGTACCTCAAACGAACTCAACAAAACCAAAAAAATAAAAGACATCTATTATTACAGGGTGCGGCAGAAAATAATGCGAAAATGTTAAGACTTGAGTATTGGGTTAATTCGTGTAGGTAGTGACTAATTTCTGTCGAAAGAGTATTTATTTAAGTTTACTTTCAAGTGCTGCATCCAAACATTCTATTTGTTTTATTGCAAATTCGCCAAAATGTTCGCGAAAGAAGTGATCACCAGTTTGTTGCTCGCCCAGAAGAAGCCGAAAGAAATTGCCAGGTGGTAGGGTGCCATTTGGCAACAGTGTACCGCATAAAAAAGTCCTTGCAGGATGGTCCTAAGCAGCGGAAGCCGGGAAGCGGACGTCCGCGCTTTGCACGCACGCCGAACGTGATCAAATCGGTCCGTGCAAAAATTGCTCGCAACCCGGTGCGTTCCATAAGAAAACTTGCAAAGGAAGCCAATATCTCGGGGAAATCCATGCGGAGAATCATCAAAGAAGACCTGCTTGCATCTTCCAGAGCCAGAGTGAAACGCCACTTGATTACGGACCGGGTCAAGGAACTGCGAGTGATGCGTTCCAAGAGATTGCTTTCCTTGTTGAAGAAGGAAAAAATGATAATCCTGTTCTCCGACGAAAAGCTTTTCAGCATCGATGCTGTGGCCAACAGCCGCACGGACCGGTTCATTTCACCGCAGAAAATGGAGAACGTTCCGGAAAAAGTGAAATTCTAATTTCAAACCAAACATCCGGCTGGTGTCATGATGTTTGGCTTGGTGACGTCCAATGGTTTGAAAATGCCACCTGTTTTCATTGATGCTGGAGTTAAAAGCAATACCGAAGTGTATATCGGTATTTTAAAGGACCAAGTGCTTTCCTGGGTGAAGGCCAACTTCTTCGAGGACCAAAACGTTGTCCTACAGCAGGATGGAGCGCCGTGTCACACGTCCAATCGAACCCAACAATGGTTGAACGATAACATGAAGTTTTGGCCGAAGGATTTGTGGCCACCTAGCAGTCCAGATCTTAATCCGTTGGATCATTCGATTTGGGCATCTGTTGAAGCACGAGCCTGCAAAACATCACACCCTAGTGTGAAAACCCTGAAGTCAACCATAACACGCACATGGCAGTCAATGTCGGAGGACTACGTCCGAAAGGCATGCTCTGGCTTCCGGCGTCGGCTCGAGGATTTTATTAATAAAAATGGAGGACACATTGAGTAAATTTATTTTAAAGGACTCTATAAAGATAACTGCACTCGAAAATGTTGATATTATTGCTTGAATTAGTTGAAAATGGAATTTGAAAGAAATAGAACAAATTTTCGCATTATTTTCTGCCGCACCCTGTATTCGACATTTTTGTTGTTCTCTTATCCTGCCGGAAATTCATTTGTAGAGTGCTGTGTTGTGAAATGATGATTGTGTTCAATTATATTTTTCCTAATTAAATTAAATTTTATATTAATAATAACTACATAGTCTCCAACTCGAGTTCTCCACTTTAAAACCGGGACAATTACCCTTGTGCCATGTGAACCAGGTGGGTTATGCTAAAATTTTACTCGAAATGTTGATTCTATGCATCAGTACTTTCATGTTCCCTGTGATCTGATCTGAACTACAAGTCTAAAAGTATCTGATTAGTTCATCTAGAACTCAATCTGAACTACAAATTAATTAAGTTCACCTTATTAAGTGACAGCTTCGTTTTCCGTATCCCATTTAGCTAACAGTTTTTTACGATGGCAATACAATAAGCCGTTCTTTTTTATTCTTTTTGAAAAATTCATTTTTTTGCTCTTATATCTCCACTTATAACTCCACGCACGGAGAATACAAAAATAACAATTAGAGTATGTCTTACATCTCGTCAAACTTGAAACACAATACCAGATCACTCTTCAAATGTAAACAATCTTTTTAACATTTTTTGAAGTGTTACTCGAAACTTTACGTGTACTTCTTAGAGTAGGAAAGTACTGTAACAGAGATGTATTGTGAACCTTTGCGCTGATTAAAAGTACGGTTAGTACTGTGATTGAACTTTGTGTTAGAGATTTTTTGAAGTTCAAAGCAAGTTCTCAACTA
This sequence comes from Aedes koreicus, assembly GCA_024533555.2. Lineage (NCBI taxonomy): Eukaryota > Metazoa > Arthropoda > Insecta > Diptera > Culicidae > Aedes > Aedes koreicus. The sequence goes on from JAHHFK020005833.1 coordinate 319,540, forward strand.
ACAACATATGAACTTGAAGGTTAGGTTTAATAGCAACAAGAAACTTTTCTTGAACTTTCAAGTTACTGTAACTGTTAATGACACTTTATAGAAAATTAAGTTCTGTCTGTACGTGGAGTATCTTGTTATTGAGCAAAAAAGTTCCATGGAACTAAATTTCAACTTAATGTGAACTTTTGAGTTCTCATCTCAAGTAAAATTCGAACTTTTGGTTGCTTGGGTCCGATTTGGATAGTTTCGTGCATCTCACGTACACTGCAAATTTACTACTCTTAAAGTAACTTGCTCTGGGTAAAAATAACCTTTTCAATTTAACTTCAAGTTTAACATTACTAATTAATTATGGTTTTATTCCGTACAGTGCGCCAAATTTAAATTATAATGTTTTTTTTTTTAAATTGGAAATATCTTCTCAACATCAGTTTCAACAATCATTCAACATTCAAGGGAAGTTCTTCTAAGAACTTTAGGGAAGTTCTTCCAAGAACTTCAAGGAAATACTTCCAAAAACTTCAAGAAAATTCTTCCAAGAACTTCAGGGCCTTCGGCAATCTTGGGACGTTCTTCTCAGAACTTAAGTAAAGTTTTGCCGAGAATTTCAGGGCAATTCTTTAAAGAACTTACGGGAGGATCTTCACAAAACTACAGGGAAGATCTTCACAGAACTTCACAGAACATCAGGAAAGTTCATCCGAGAACTTCAGTTCTTACTAAAATTTCAATGCAATTCTTCCATGAACTTCGGGTAAGTTCTGCCGAGAAGTGCTAGAAAGTTCTGCTGAAAGCTACAGGGAAGGTCTTCCAAGAACCTCAATGAACTTCTTCCGAGAACTTCATTGCGAATTTTTAGGAGAAACTTCCCTGATTTTTAAGAAAGACTTTCCTGACTTCCTTTGAAGAACTTTCTTGAAGTTCTCTAAAGAACTTTCCTTAAGTTATCTGAAAAACTTCTCTTGGAAGAACTTTCCTGAAGGTCACGGTAGAACATTCCTAATGTTATCTGATAAACTTCTCTTAGAAGAACTTTCCTGAAGGTCACGGAAGAACTACCCTGAAGTTCTCGGAAGAATTTCCCGGAGGCTCTCGAAAGAACTGCTGTTTTTGGAAGAACTTCCCTGAAATTCTCGGAAGAACTTCCCTGATGTTCTCGGAAGAACTTCCCTGAAGTTATAGGAACATCTTCACTAAAGTTCTTGGAAGAACTTCCCTGGTGTTCTCGGAAAAACTTTACTGAATTTCTCGGAAGAACTTCCCTGAAGTTCTCGGAAGAACTTCCTCGAAGCTCTCGGAAGAACTTCGCCGAAATTCTCGGAAGAACTTCCCTGAATTTCTTGGAAGAATTTCCCTGAAGTTCTCGGAAGAACTTCCCTGAAATTCTCGGAAGAACTTACCTGATGTGCTCGGAAGAACTTCCCTGAAGTTATATGAACAACTTCCCTGAAGTTCTTGGAAGAACTTCCCTAGTGTTCTTAGAAAAACTTTCTTGAATTTCTCGGAAGAACTTCCCTGAAGTTCTCGGAAGAACTTCCTCGAAGTTCTCGGAAGAACTTCCCTGAAATTCTCAGAAGAACTTCCCTGAATTTCTTGGAAGCACTTTCCTGAAGTTCTCGGGAAAAAATCCCTGAAGTTCTTTCGTTGATTGAGTTCAATACATCAACTTTTTGTTGCTTGATTGCAAGCTTCTGTTCTTCGATCATCAACTTTCTCCTGCAGCTCAAGTTTCCGATTCATGTGTTCCATCTTATCCGCTTGCATGGTTTCAAGGTATTTAAATACCTGCGATTCCATGTTTTCCATTCCAGTCTCTGAATATCGTTGGCCTCTACCGAGTTGTCTTCCTCTTGATGGTGTTGCAGTTGTTCTTGGGCGTGTAGTTGTTCCCCGAATGACAGGAGAAGCTAGAGCTGGATCCTCATACGCCCTTTCTGCTGGTGTTGATGATGGTGTGGAATTCGTTGGGATCTCATCCAGCCCACTAGTCATTCCGGTACTGGTACCATGAATATTTCCATACTCCTCATCAAGGAATTCGATGTTGGCTTCGTGATAGTCTTCGTCTTTGTGTGGTGGTTCCGGTGCTTCCCCGTTAGATTGCAAATCCACCGAAAGAGTCTAATCGACGAGACGCTAAGTAAAAAGGTGAATAAAAGCTAATAATTGCACATTTTCTTACCGGTTCATTGAAACCACCCTCCTGGGTTTCACCATCGCCGTCCAGTGTGTCCTTTTGCATCGCAGCAAGGATCATCCTCTTGAGCTCCGAAAGAACGTCTCGTTTCTTTTTGACCAAACCATTCTCCCCACTCTGGCGATTTTGGATGACACTTTGTTTTGGTTTTTTGTTTTAGGTCTCGCCACCAAAGCTCCCATTTTTCGGGCGTCTTTGTAGTACCCCCCAAAGCATTCAGTGAATTACCCAAATCTGCTTTTGGACCTGGAACCGGTTGTTGGCAAAGTCCAAATGCGCTGCCATGTAGTCCACTAGGAATTTCTTCAGGCCAAATTATTTACTCACGCTGTCGTAGGTGCCATTCTCAATTATTTTCCTGCATTTTTACACTACGAACAGTTTTTTTTAAATAAAGTTTTTTGCAAAACAAAACCGTTTGTTTACACTCGCAAACTCTTCTTGGTTTTTTGGTATAGTTTTCAAAACGTACTATAGCACCTTGAGAGTCCGTCACTCAGCGAAATAAACTTTCGATATTCATAAGATTGCAGTATGATTATTTGCTATAAGAATGCAGTATGAATTTCATAAATTTGCCTCATGAAATATAATGATGTTGAAAAAATAAAAATATGGAGCAACCTGGGTTCAAACCTTGAACGTTGAAGTTATGGGTCGAGTGACTTGACCACTAGTACGTATCAACACTTGTAAATAGGAAAGCTTAAAGGCGAACAAGAACAACGTCGTGCAAAACAAAATCCATTCATAAGTTAACCTTATGAAATTTAAAGCATCGTTCATAAGTTGAACCTTATGAAATTCTTAAGATTATTTGGCTGAGTGGTTGTTAGATTCTTTTTCCTGAGACATTCAGCGGATTAAATCATTAGACAGTTTATGTATATAGATGGAAACAATGTAGTTATAAACAAATTCGCAAGTTGGAAAAATAAAATTCGAAGCAGTTTTTAAGCGGTTTTGGGACGTTTCACGGATAATGGGACGTTTTCAATAATCAGTCTAGAAATAGCTGTGAAAGGCATCTCTTTCATTCTCTTTGATCGCTTGCACGGTAATTCTGAGGTATTAATTTTTTGACTGCATTCTATGCATTACTTTTTAATCTCATAAAATGAATACTTTAAAGTCCTTTTTTTTATTCCAGTGTGATAGAAAAAATGCATAAAAACAAGGCTATAATCAAAGTGGAAATATCGATTTATTCTATAGTTGACTGGCTTTGCCGGGAAAAAAAGTGAAAATAAAAAAAAAAAATGGGTTCTTGCAAGCCAAACCTGAATCCAGTATCGATGTCGATGTTTTGAATTGTGGACTCGATTCTACAATTGTACTTTGTGTTGTTCACCATGTTCACACGTTTTGCACCCTTTTACAAGGAACGTTCAAGGGAAAACCCGTACCCAGAATGGTTCTCGCCGATATTGATACAAGTTCTCAAAGATAAACGAAAAGCCCTGAAGAAAATGCGACGCAATCCTACCCCGGAGAACATTACTTCCTACAAACAACTACTGGGAACTTTCAAAGTGCTGCACAGAGAAGCGTATCAAGTGTATATCACAGGGATTCAGAATGGAATTAAAGAAAATCCTAAATCTTTCTGGAAGTTCGTGAATAGCAGGCGAAAAAACATCGGGATACCGGAGGTGATTAAGTATGGAAACAGATCTTCTTCTAATGGACAGGATACCGCTGAACTCTTCGCTGAATATTTCAAAAATGTTTATCGAAACGATCATTCCACTGAAATCAACACCCCTGTCGGTGCGGCCGTTGACTTTTTAGAGCTACCAAGTGAAGAAGTAAGAAAAGGTTTGTCGGATTTAGACTCAAGCAAATCAGCAGGACCCGACAGGTTGCCAGCTAAGGTTCTGAAGGAATTCAAGGATGAGCTCGTCGAACCCTTGACCATTCTTTTTAACGCTTCTCTTTCGTCTGGTTATTTCCCGCCTATATGGAAAATATCTCATATAACGCCTATTCATAAAAAAAGATCCCGTTCTGACGCTGAAAACTACCGGGGCGTAGCTATTCAGTCCGCGATGCCAAAACTGTTCGAGCAACTTGTTTACTCCCATCTTTATGAACGAACCAACGGTCGTGTTTCAACTGCACAGCATGGGTTCCTGAAAAGAAAGTCAGTTGTGACGAACCTGGGTGAATTCACTTCCACGGTGACTGATTATATATCAAAGGGGTATCAAGTTGACTGCGTATATACGGATATGAGCAAGGCTTTCGATGTGGTGGGAATCGATAGCATAATGCGTGCTGCAGCTGATTTCGGTATCGGCGGCATGTTGTTTGAATGGATCAAGTCATATCTTCAGGAGAGAATACAGTTCGTCAGAGTGCTCAACAATGCATCTGGTACCTTTGTCGTACGTTCAGGAGTTCCACAGGGTAGCCACCTAGGCCCGCTGCTCTTTGTCATGGTTATGAATAAGCTGGCGTCATTCATGACAAAAGCAATAGTGCTCATCTATGCAGATGATGTGAAAATTTTCCTACCGGTGAAAATAGCCGATGACTGCCTTTTGCTCCAACAGGATTTAAACAATTTTGTTAGGTTTGTCGGTGAAAATGGACTTAGCATAAACCCAAGCAAATGCTCCGTTATGACGTACACCAGGAGAGTTCAACCAATCATTTGCAACTACACATTGGAGAATTCGATCCTGCAACGAGCTGAGAGTATTCGGGACTTGGGAGTAACGATGGACCAGTCCCTAACATTTAATGATCACATCAACAATGTTATTAAGGAATCGTTGCAGCTATTTGCACTCACTAGACGTTTCGGGCGAGAATTTACTGATCCCTACTCTGAGAAAAATTTCATCGTTGTACCGACAATTAAATCATGGTCAGGATGACTATCGCATATAATGGTTTCAATAACCATGAAAATTGTCGAATTCACCACGTTCATGGCATTTTTTACTATGATCATGGTAACAAGGACTATTCCGACATTATGGAAAATGTTGCATCAACTATTTTTAATGGTAGTTTTGACCATGATCATAGTCGGTTCAAAATCACTATACTGCAATAGTCATCCTAACCCCCAATAATGGTAAAATTGACCATCAAATTCCTCTCTGTGTATGCAATCCTTACAATATACATCAGCCTCGTTAGGACTAAACTCGACTTCGCGAGTGTGATATGGCGACCACAGTACGAAGTGCATATCCAAAGGCTAGAGGGAGTTCAGAAAAAGTTCCTGAAATTTGCTTTGAGGAATCTTGGATGGAGTGGAGAACGGTTGCCAGCATACGAAGACCTCTGCTGTCTGGTTGACATTGACACAATCAGTAGTAGACACAAAATCGCCGACACAGTATTCTTCTGCAATATATTAAGTGGGCGGATTCAGAGTTCGTTGCTTTACGATCGACTCAGCTTCAATACCAGCCCGGTTTCTCTACGTCGACGAAGGGTATTCGATCCTTCGTTCCCGAATGAGTTCAACAGACTACAGGATGTAATTTCTATTAATATGACAACAGAAGTAATTCGTGGTAGACTAAGACTATATTTTAGAGGCCAACTAAGTGTGTAATGTGTAAAATATGTATGTCGTATTCTAATTTTAAGAAGGGTAACGGGCTTACAGCCTATAGTCCAAATACAAATACATTTTCCATTTTCCAACCAATAATAATGTGAGTAGATTGTGTTGTTCTTAGCTTGGTTGGAACTTGTGTCGGTCCCCCAGCCCAAGCACAGCTCATTGCCAGCCCCCATCTACAATTCACCCAAAGCCGACCACCCCGTATGAAAATCAATTAGTCGCCCCTCTAAGTATGCAACGTAAAATGATCCTACAGAACTTTCGCTTCTGGACTCCGAATCGGTTTCCGCATACCGACGCAATCTTCATCAAAACGACTCTATCCGATGTTTGTCCTGTTCCCTCAAATCGAATATACGTCACTGCATCAGCAATGCTTCCCACAGTCGAAGCCAACGTCGAATTGGTTGGGTCAATCAATCCGTACAATAGGAATATGTGGCGTTTAATGACTGCCGAACAGATCACCTCCAAAAAGGAACCATGCCGGATCGACCAATCGCAAAACTGGAGTTTTCAATATTTGCGGTTGGTCGAACCGGCTTGTTCTCTTTTTGGAGGTGATTCCATCTGTTTTTCGTCTTCCTACAGGAAAAACAATGTAACAATATTAAACAATCTACTCCGGGGCCCTATTCCTCTTCCAAATACTGCGACCTATCTTGCCTGAAATGAGAGCTTCTTACCATTCGATAATAAATAAGTTTCCCAAACAGTAAACATACTGCTGTTATTGGTTGCCAAGGTTGTCACCGTCACCACCGTTTTATTCAAGCCAGTGCTGCCAGAATACTTTAGATCGAGTTATAAACTATACAAGTTGATGGAAGCTGATGCATTCTGAGCAAACGTGAGTTTTATGACCAAATAAATAGTTGATTTTTTCGTTTTCGCACACATTTTTTGGCATTGCCCTCCAGTCTATAACTTGGAGGGAGAAGAAAATCATAAAGTGTGCAAATTTGATGAATCCTGAGCAATTTTGAAGAGACAAGTTACTCACGAGAAAGCTGTCTTGCCCCTTGATAAAACCTTTTTGGACATTTTATGCACAGTTCCAGTCTTCAAGCAAAGAGCCTTCAAATGGTGAGTTGACAACTTCAAAGGAGGGTGCGACCGACCTCTGGTCTTCACAAGTTCCTACCTCACGCCTCCACGAGTCATATGATCACAAAAGACTGCCAGCTGAAACACGGAGACGCTGGTTGGCGTAGCCTGGGCAATGTTGTCAATTCAACAATAGCGATGTGAGGGGGTGCGAACATTTACATTCAATTTATAATTTCAGCCCGGTTTGGGATCATCTTTGGGTTCTAAACCTCACAAGTTCTCCACCTTCTGAGCATGGAGCTACATTATTAGCATTAAAGGCTCAATTTGTTTTTAATTATAACGGGTAATACTACAGTAGCTGCAAAAAAAAGAATTCTATTGATGAGAGGATGACCAGCTTAGTTACAGATATTCATTCTTTTATCGTTAACTGTCGTGCTCATATTAATATTTTATTACGTCATTATATTATTTTATGTAGAGATATAAAATGAAAGTATATTATTAAATTTAAATTAATTTTATTACTTAAAATCATTGTAGTACCTACGAGATCCACTACAAACGATTATAGCGTAGCAAGGAAACAGAACAGCATATTAAAATTTAATATATACTATTCTTTATAAATATGATATATTATTTCAGGTCATCCATGGAATTACCAAGTTTTGTAAAATAATTTTGAATTCATTTTTTTGTTTTCTCATGGCTATGATACATTGTCTAAATTTTCAGGTTCATATTGGTTGCGCAAATTATTCTACAATTGCAGCAGGATAATTGGTATCAGTTCATTTTATAATATCCCTTCACCGTATTATGTATATTAACTTGAATGACATTGTATATTGATTTTATTTTTATCATTACCATAACCATTTTTATCATTACTTTTGTTTTCGTGATTTATGTATTAGCATAAACATAATTTTATTATTTTCACCTCCTAGGTATAGATTATTTTGTCCTATTTGTCCAATGATCATTTTAATCCTTTCTTCTTCCTCTTATGATTTAGAAGTATCTAGTGCCTTGAATACAAGAAGCTGCAACTGAATCTGCGGCAGAAATAAGTACTTATTACCGAAAGTCCGTTTAGCCTTCTTTATTTGATATATATTTCATGAACCTTATTATAATTCATTGATTTAAAACATTTCAATACTGGGATGGGAGGGTGCATCAGGGCATAATTGAAGTTGCAATTGGACAATGGAATGGACAGCCAACCGGAGTCTAGGAGGGGATGTGTCTTTCATTGATGATTGGTACAGTCCACTCCAACAGTTGTAATAAATTTGACGCGCCTTTCTCAAACAAACCATCTAGTGGAAAGGTTAACTGAATTGCGTATTTTGTTATTCGTTTTATCGGATCATATTGCCGGAAGAAGATTCTTTTATTCCCGCAGGTTTTGCCTAAGTGTGTCTGCTTACGGGCCTGCCCCCCTCCCCCTTTTGGCTCTTCATAAAGCAGTTTGTTGAATTTAAAACGGTAACAAAGCATGATCTTTCTGTTAAGTGGAACCGCATACAGGGCAAGGCCCACGCTAGGATGGTGGCTTCCTACGTACAGGGTGCGGCAGAAAATAATGCGAAAATGTTCAAACATGAGTATTGGATTAATCCGTATAGCTAGTGACTAATTTTGGTCTGTTGAAAAACAACAAAGCCGCTGCTGTTGACCAACTCCCAAGCGAGCTTTTAAAATACGGTGGTGAAGCACTGGCCAGCGCGCTGCACTGGGTAATTACCAAGATTTGGGAGGAGGAATGTTTACCGGAGGATTGGATGGAAGGAATAGTGTGTCCCATCAATAACAAAAAGGCGACAAGCTGGATTGCTGCAATTATCGTGCGATCACGCTAATGAGCGCCGCCTACAAGTTGCTCTCCCAAATGTTATGCCGCCGCCTGTCACCAATTGCAAAGGAGTTCGTGGGGCAATACCAAGTGGGATTCATGGGTGCCCGCGCTACTACGGACCAGATTTTCGCGATTCGGCAAGTACTGCAGAAATGTCGCGAATACAACGTGCCCACACATCATCTTTTCATCGACTTCAAATCAGCGTATGATACAATCGATCGAGACCAGCTATGGCAAATCATGCACGAATATGGATTTCCGGAAAAACTGACGCGGTTGATCAAAGCAACGATGGATTGAGTGATGTGTGTCGTCCGAGTATCAGGGACGTTCTCGAGTCCCTTCGAATCTCGGAGAGGGTTACGGCAAGGTGATGGATTGTCGTGTTTGTTGTTTAAATTGCATTGGAGGGTGTGATTTGAAGAGCTGGGATAGACACGAGTGGCACGATCTTCAGGAAGTCTGTCCAACTATTTGGCTTCGCCGACGACGTTGATATCGTAGCACGTAACTTTGAGACGATGGCGGAAACGTACATCAGACTTAAGGCTGAAACTGGTAGGATTGGGCTTGTGATTAATGCGTTAAAAACAAAATACATGAAGGGAAGAGGCTCACGAGAAGAAAATGTTAGCCTCCTAGCACGAGTTCAGATCGACGGTGATGAAATCGAGGTAGTAGACGAATTCGTGTATCTGGGCTCATTGGTGACCGCCGATAACGACACCAACAGAGAAATACAAAGGCGCATTATGGCTGGCAATCGTGCCTACTTTGGACTCCGAAGGACGTCAAGATCGAACAAAGTTCGCCGAACCACAAAGTTGACCATCTACAAGACATTAATTAGACCGGTAGTTCTCTACGGCCACGAAACATGGACATTGCTAGTGGAGGACCAAAGCGCCCTTGGAGTCTTTGAACGGAAGGTGCTGCGTACGATCTACGGTGGAGTGCAGGTGGAAGACGGAACGTTGCTGGGAGAACCTCCCATCGTACTCATCGCAAAAATCGGTTGACTACGGTGGGCTGGGCATTTCGTAAGAATGTCGGACGACAGCCCGGTGAAAATGGTTCTCGAAAACGAACCGACAGGTACAAGAAGAAGAGGCGCGCAACGAGCAAGGTGGATTGATCAAGTAGAAGGCGACCTGCGGACCCTCCGCAGACAGCGAGGCTGGCGAGGTACAGCCATGGACTGATTACAATGGAAACAACTTCTGTGTACAGCAGAGGCCACACCGGCCTTAGTCTTATTGGTAAGGTAAGGTAAGTGACTAATTTCTGTCGAAAGTGTATTTGTTTATGTTTACTTTCAAGTGCTGCATCCAAACATTCTATTTGTTATATTGCAAATTCGTCAAAATGTTCGCGAAAGAAGTGATCACCAGTTTGTTGCTCGCCCAGAAGAAGCCGAAAGAGATTACCAAGGTGGTAGGGTGCAATTTGGCAACAGTTTACCGCATAAAAAAGTCCCTGCAGGATGGTCCTAAGTAACGGAAGCCGGGAAGCGGACGTCTGCGCTTTGCACGCACGCCGAACGTGATCAAATCGGTCCGTGCAAAAATTGCTCGCAACCCGGTGCGTTCCATAAGAAAACTTGCAAAGGAAGCCAATATTTCCGAGAAATCCATGCGGAGAATCATCAAAGAAGACCTGCATGCATCTTCCAGAGCCAGAGTGAAACGCCACTTGATTACGGACCGGGTCAAGGAACTACGAGTGACTCGTTCCAGGAGATTGCTTTCCTTGTTGAAGAAGGAAAAAATGATAATCCTGTTCTCCGACGAAAAGCTTTTCAGCATCGATGCTGTGGCCAACAGCCAACAGCACGGACCGGTTCTTTTCACCGCAGAAAATGGAGAACGTTCCGAAAAAAGTGAAATTCAAATTTCAAACCAAACATCCGGCTGGTATCATGATGTTTGGCTTGGTGGCGTCCAACGGTTTGAAAATGCCGCCTGTTTTCATTGATGCTGGAGTTAAAATCAATACCGAACTGCATATCGGTATTTTAAAGGACCAAGTGCTTCCCTGGGTGAAGGCCAACTTCTCCGAAGACCAAAACGTTGTTCTACAGCAGGATGGAGCGCCGTTTCACACGATCAATCGAACCCAACAATGGTTGAACGATAACATGAAGTTTTGGCCGAAGGATTTGTGGCCCCCTAGCAGTCCAGATCTTAATCCGTTGGATTATTCGATTTGGGCATATGTTTAAGCACGAGCCTGCAAAACAGCACACCCTAGTGTGAAAACCCTGAAGTCAACCATAACACGCACATGGCAGTCAATGTCGGAGGACTACGCTCGAAAGGCATGCTCTGGCTTCCAGCGTCGGCTCGAGGATGTTCTTAATAAAAATGGAGGACACATTGAATAAATTTGTTTAAAAGGACTTTATAAAGATAACGGCACTCGAAAATGTTGATATTATTGCTTGAATTAGTTGAAAATGGGATTTGAAAGAAATAGAACAAATTTTCGCATTATTTTCTGCCACACCCTGTACATACATACATACAGTTCCAGTCTTCAAGCAAAGTGCCTACTTTGAAGTCATAATTGCATACTTCAGATTTACCGTGTCAAGAAAAGAGAATTGTTTAAAGAGAAAGACATTGTAAGAATTTCTTTTCTTGACGAGATTTTTTATTAATTTCTTCAACCACCGGAATTCTCCAGCAGGATGAAAGTATCTAAAAGATGTCGATAAAATGAAATGACAACTCTATCTTGAGTTACCTCAATATCCCCAAGGATAGGCATCCAATGATCGCATAATATGCCAAAACAACGTCCACAAGCTGTTTTGACATGCCAACAGAAGTTACGCTTCCATCAAATCAGTGGGCGCTCCGACTAAAACATCATATCAAAATATAATTTGAAAGTAATGGATTGTAAGATTCTAAATCGATTATATTTCTTTTACAAAAAAAATTTTGTTCGTAGTTGACATATTTTTAAGGAGAAACTTTCTTGAAGATATTTAAAAAAGAAGACAAATCATCAAGGAGAAAGGGTGATCGTAAACAGCCGTAGATTCTTGACGTGCCAACGAATCTCCTCGAATAGCAAAGCAACCGGTCAGTCGGTCGGTACGATGATAGAAGACCAAACTAATTCCATTTTATTGATGATTGACACTTGATAAAAGCGATCGTTAAAATTCATCAACTCGCTGTCCGTCCGGTTGTCCATTCGTCAGTGCGAAGAGTGAGTATTTCTGTTTTACGGCTTCTGGTGTAGTTATAAATTTATGTCTGTATTTTATCTCACGTTTTAATTTCGTACCATTTGCATTTTTCTTCTTTTTGTTGGTGAGATTTGGCATTTTCGGTTGTGGGGCATTTAAATTTTGTCCGTCCCGACTGACAGCAGTGCTGCCAAGGTGCATTTCGTTAGACAGAAAAAGAACAAAACAGCATCTTCTTCGTTCGCATCGTCGGCCCCCAAACCAGACAGACAACTCAATCTCACGCCACGGGAATTGCGTGTAACGAATTATAATATGTCATAAATTTATTAACAAAACCGCGTGTGTCTGCCGCCGCCAAGCGCGATATGGCCGAAGAAGGTTCCTATGGAAACGAGCGTGCTCGTGTACGGAAAACCTGAACCTGAATGCTTTATGAGATTTTTGCACGATTACACGACGGCGACGACGACGGGACGGAACAATCCGCCACGGGCTGCACTATCCGAACAAATGAAACTATACGAGAGGAGATTGAGATGGCGATGAGAGAAACATCCAATCTTCGGGGCCTGTGGCTGCGGTACAAGAAGAACCCCGACTTTATGGCCTTGGACATGGGATTTTTATGACTCTATTTTCACATCAATTTGATGAGAGACTGTCCGTTAATATGACACATTTCTACCTCGGTTAGCACAACAAAACGTCACTTTAGGATCTGCTGGCGGTGGACCTCTGCCGGGTCGTGCCGAAACGTCGACAGTCGAGCGCTCATTTTCACCGAATGTTAAGAATGCACTCGCTCGCACCTACGCTGAGCCCCCAAACCTGCTTGGTTGGAACGGAGTGGAGCGCATTCAAAACCTGATCGATCTTCTCGTAATTATGCGTACCCCTTTTTCCTTTTTCGGCACCCGGTAAATTGGCTAATTAATTTAACAACCGCAAATTCTGCCTTTATTTCGAGCTTGTTCCTTCTCTCTCTCTTGCTGGCTGCTTTCGCTCGCTTCCACTTTTATTCTCGATTTAATGAGTGTTAATTAGCATGAACGCGAATGGATCTCATTTGCTGCCTCCGTCTGCTGAACAAGATATGTACCAACGGACACACCGACCTGATCATCGCGGGTTAATAGTCGAGGTTGTGTGTGCGCGCGCACCCTCCGACTACTCCGAGGAAGACTCCGGGTGGAGATAAGAATCGTCAGATTTGGACTTTTTGGGCCGCAATCCGCGCAAGCACAAAATAAACTTGTTTCGATTCGCGAGGGCGCACTCCTGGGTCCAGATATAAATTGCCGATCATTTCGCCAACTTTGTGTTTTTTCAAGCGAAATCGATCGATCCGTCCGGTTCAGGGGGAAACCTAATTTGAATAAATTCGCATGGGTAGTTTTTAATTTTCGCAAGGGAAAGTTTATATTCATTTCGGCTGTAATTATTGGGTGATTGCGGAGATAAATTATCCCAATGAGATGCTTAATTCTAGACATAATGAACTCATTTGGACTTGGGGCTGCAGGCGAGGCCGTAATTTGGAGAATTGCCCTGTGGGAATTGAACACGGTTTGATCGATCCAACAAGGCACGGATTGCGGCGGACGGGCGGTGCGAGTGCCAAGCCCATGAAAACGATAATCGCTAGCCATTCTCAGTATGGCGACCCGCCAGAGGTCACCACCAGTAGCTGACATTTGAACGCTCTGCTATCAACTTATGATGACACTCGTTTCGGATGTGATATCTTTGTTATGGGAGGCTCGAAATGACAGCGACTGTGGTTGGGCAAACGAATCCGTTATCGATAAGAAAATAAGTAGTATTCGAAAGGCGCCCGAACATATTTTGTTAATTGAATTGCAATTTTCGAAACAACTGCCATTTTTACGACGGCGATTGAATGGTTTGCACTTAACCGGGCTGGGACAGGTAGACCGCGTGGAAGGGTTTCGCAGGTGGTCTTTCGGTGATCCCGTTGCTCTTCGCTTGTGGAACAGTAATTTTTCGATTTTTATTAGTTGAATTTAATAAACAAAGCTACAGAAGGGTCATAAACAGAATGCAGTTGGTTGTTTCGGGGAGATAATTTCGTGTCATAACTGGGTAAGTGGTTTCCAACGGTTTGTGAGCCGTTTGCGAAAATGCAAAAAAGCTTGTGTTGCCAACTGCTGGCGTATTAATTTACAGTTTAAAACCTAATGAAGCGATGGCGATATCAATGAAGGTCCTTCCACTCGTCATAAAAGATAAAACCCCACCATTCACACGCATTTACTCAGTATCAATTCGGCAATGCTAGTGCTGTCAAAGTTTGGTTAGACGCAATAAGACTAACAATTAGAATGTGATTTTTCATGAATTTGTTGAAAGTTATATAATAATAGATTGGTTCAAAGTATCGAACCAATATTCACACCCCTCTCAATTGATTAAAAATCCGATCCTGATACTTCGTCCAGAATTTAAGCTCAATTGATTGCGAACTCGAACTGCATGAGCTGTTTGATGCTTACTTGAGAGTTACTTTAGAAAACGGATATTGACAATCTGTGCTTACAAGACATATCCACCCCATTTCCATTCCATTTCCATTCCATTTCCATTCCATTTCCATTCCATTTCCATTCCATTTCCATTCCATTTCCATTCCATTTCCATTCCATTTCCATTCCATTTCCATTCCATTTCCATTCCATTTCCATTCCATTTCCATTCCATTTCCATTCCATTTCCATTCCATTTCCATTCCATTTCCATTCCATTTCCATTCCATTTCCATTCCATTTCCATTCCATTTCCATTCCATTTCCATTCCATTCCATTCCATTCCATTCCATTCCATTCCATTTCCATTCCATTTCCATTCCATTCCATTCCATTTCCATTCCATTTCCATTCCATTCCATTCCATTCCATTCCATTCCATTCCATTCCATTCCATTTCCATTCCATTTCCATTCCATTCCATTCCATTTCCATTCCATTCCATTCCATTCCATTCCATTCCATTCCATTCCATTCCATTCCATTCCATTTCCATTCCATTCCATTCCATTTCCATTCCATTCCATTCCATTCCATTCCATTCCATTCCATTCCATTCCATTCCATTCCATTCCATTTCCATTCCATTTCCATTCCATTCCATTCCATTTCCATTCCATTCCATTCCATTCCATTCCATTTCCATTCCATTTCCATTCCATTTCCATTCCATTTCCATTCCATTTCCATTCCATTCCATTCCATTCTATTCCATTTCTATTCCATTTCCATTCCATTTCCATTCCATTTCCATTCCATTTCCATTCCATTTCCATTCCATTCCATTCCATTCCATTTCCATTCCATTCCATTCCATTTCCATTCCATTTCCATTCCATTTCCATTCCATTTCCATTCCATTTCCATTCCATTTCCATTCCATTTCCATTCCATTTCCATTCCATTTCCATTCCATTTCCATTCCATTTCCATTCCATTTCCATTCCATTTCCATTTCCATTCCATTTCCATTCCATTTCCATTCCATTTCCATTTCCATTCCATTTCCATTCTATTTCCATTTCACTTCCATTCCACTGCATATGAGCTTTCAATTTATTTATGCTATATCTAGAGGAGCCTGACCAGTTAGGACTTCTTTCAAATCTTTTTTAGGAAGGGCTTTGCCACACAGCTCGAAAAAGTAATGTGAATTTCTGTTCAATGTCATGCACATAATTGGAGCGTCACAAAAGTTTCAAATTAGCATTTTAATTCGTTAAAGATCTGGGACTTTCCATACACGCTATTTGGGACTACCCAGTGACTGAGTAAACCACACTCATTTTTGTGAGCAGTATGGAGTTGTCAAAAAATTAGTAAAGTTGTTTTTCTCGGATGAGTGCAATCTACCCAGAATTGGGTAAATGATTATGACACGAATTTTCATAAAGGTCAAAATGACGCACAACTACAAACAGATTATTTCTGCACAGTGATTTGAAGTGAATTTATAAATAAATAATTGAAATGTAAAGGGTGTCCACGATGAAATTGCTCTAACTTTTTAACCGTTGGGTAGAATTTAATGAAAATTTGGGTGGATTTAGTTCATAGTGCATTATTTACATCCTGCAAGTTTTAAAGTCCTGTGAACTCGCGGAAATGGAGTCGAAAGAACAGCTCGTGCGTGATAAAATCTTGCGCATTCATCACGAGAACAAGGATCTCTCGCATCGTTCCATCGCTAAAACGTTGGGAATCGCGAATTCCACGGTGTCGCGAGTGATTAAGCGGTTCGAGGAACGGTTGACCACCGATCGGAAGCCCAGAAGTGAAGGAAAAAGTATTCCGTACAACACCAAAAATCACAACCGCGTAGTTGGGGCCTTCAACCGAAATCCGAACGCCTCCGTTCGGGATGTGGCTAAGAAGCTGCACCTAAGCCGAAGTTTTGTCCAGAAGGCCAAAACTAAGGCTGGGCTTCGAACGTTCAAGGTACAAAAGGCCCCTAATCGCGACGAGAAGCAGAACAAGTCCGCTAAAACCCGTGCCAGGAAGTTGTACCTCAACATGCTGACGAAAGTTGAATGCTGCATCATGGACGACGAAACATATGTGAAGGCCGACTTCAAACAGATCCCCGGCAACCTGTTTTTCACGGCCAAGGATAAGTTCAGCGTTCCGGAGCATGTCCGCACTCAGAAGATGTCCAAATTTGCGAAGAAATTTCTGGTTTGGCAAGCCATCTGCACGTGCGGGAAGCGGAGTGCACCTTTCGTGACCCAGGACACGATGAACGGACAGGTGTACATAAAAGAGTGCCTCCAGAAGCGGCTGCTTCCTCTCCTGAAGGCACACAACGTCCCAACAATCTTCTGGCCGGATTTGGCCTCATGCCACTACTCCAAGGACGTGCTGAAGTGGTATGCGGACAATAAGGTCAATTTCGTGCCGAAAATGTTCAACCCTCCCAACACTCCGGAACTCCGCCCCATCGAGAAGTACTGAGCGATTATGAAGCAGCACCTTCTTAAACGACCTAAGGTAGTGAAAACAGTCGAGGAACTGAAGAAAGTATGGGTTTACATGCAAAAAACGGTTGATTCACAGGTTGTGCAGAATCTTATGGCCGGGGTTAAGGCCAAGGTGCGGGCATTTGCGTATGGACTGTAAATAAAACACGAGTAAAATGGTAAAATGAAGTTTAATAGTTATTTCTCAATCCCTGAAAATTTGATGGCAATCGGATGAAAACTCGAATTTTGCGAATCAATTTTGTGTGTGGCAATTTCATCGTGGACACCCTTTAGCAGCTACGGAGATGCCTCGACGGTGTAAACTTTCGGCAGCTTGGTGGTAAGTTTTTTCATGTTTTTTTTTTTAATATTTCACGTCAGTATATATGTTTAATATTTCAGGCATTTAGGGCCACATTTTGGGCTGCCGGAATTGAGGACGAACAAATTTATAAACATCATATAGACACGACTCTTTCGTTGATACGTTGGATCTCCTTTTAAGAAGAGTTTCCAAGTTTTCGGACAAAAGGTCTCAGCAAGCTGCAGATGTTTCAAGGCTTTTTTTGCTATTTTGATGTATAAAACAACAACAGTTCCTAAAAGTGTGTTAATAAAGTTTGCAATAACTTGAGAGAAGCAATTCAAACTGAACCAATTGGAATAAATCCTTTGTTTCCCCCATCAATTTATTTCAGGTTGAAAAAAAAAACGAACTGTTTTAATCACTTTGTTTTAAATTCATCTTCGTAAAGTAATAATGTTTGAGACATTCACGCACTCTACCATATTCCTTTTATTCAAAATGAGTCAAAACTACCCATTTGACATATGTCAAAATCTGAGTAAACTTTACTCAGTTTTATCCACAGATTCGGTAACTCAAATTTGAGTAAAGGTATGTTTACTCATTTTTGAGTAAGTTCCCTTTGGCCAGACTGAGTGATTTTTGATTAAAAAATGAGTAGCTACAGAATTGCGTGTACAGTGCCAATAATGTTGTACACAGCAAATAAAGTTGTTGAATATTACACAGAATCAGATGCACATAGGTCATTCCATCGGTTGTGTAATGTTAGGTTGTCTCGATGTACACAATAAAATGATGCACTGCTTATCGATGTAATTTGGTCGATGTAAACAAGACAACGTAACCCATCGAGACAACGTGAATCGTTGCGACGTACTGTGTAGTCGCGACGTAAAGGGAGCAATGTAAAAATAATTTTAATTTTCAGATTTTATTTAATGAAAAAAAAAGAGCTACAGCGGAAATTAAAACAAAATGTTGCTTTTATTTCTATTTGAATCGAAATGTGTTTCAGCCAGTGGCTTCTTTGTCCGGTTGTTCAGTTTATACTTAGATATTCTCCGAAGCCGTCGATTCATCCTTCTTTTTCATTTCGTTCTCATCCTTTTCGGCCTTAATATTGAACGCAAGCGGAAACTCTTCTTCCTTGCGACCGTCACCATCGTCACCCCCACCAGCACCAGCCGCTCCACTAGCAAACGAAGATCATCAACCACTACTTCACCCAGATGAGGTGCTGGTGGGTTTGCATTGCTTTCACCTTGTTTACTTACACCATCAATTCTTAACTTCGCCATTATCCCACAGCCATTATCCGAATTATCGCCATTTTTTGTCCATATTCCGCACCGTTGGACATAATGGAGTCTTCCGTCTTGTCACTCGCATCCGCATCAGACACAGCCGGAGTTTTTTTCTCGTTTCACCAGCACCTTGTTTGAATATAATCTGCAGTGTCGGTACGATTGCATCCACTTCCGAGCATAACATCGGTTTTTCGGTAGAGGGCATCGGTTCAGGTGACAGGCGATTCACCACTCGACGAAATGTGGCTACCTTCGAGATCTGGTTTGAATGAAAATGGTTGATGAATAAAATCGCCAGATACACCTGCGGATCCTATACGTACCGATTGCAGACGAATATCTGTTCTTCTCAGAGGGTTGGCTGGCAGAGTGTTTGCAGTTTCCGCCATTCCGTCATCATATGAAGGCGGTGATGAAAAAATTCGCACGTTTCAACTGGTTTAGCTTTTGGATGCAACGGTATCATGACCGTGACGGTTGACTTTGTTTTGACAAGAAAACAGTGTTGCCGCAGATGAAAAATATTAAGAACAAATCTGGCAGTGTTGCGAGATTTAATTTTACATAACAACTAGATGCGATAAAGCATCAAAATCGTGTAATATTTAACATTTTTTGCGGAGTCCTTCATGTGCATTGGTTTTTGTGTAATATTCATGTTTTTGATATGTGATTATTACATTCATGCAACTTATAATTTTGTTCTGATGTAATTTGAAGACCGATGTAATATCACATCAATTGGATGTTATTGTGCATCGTATTTCCTTGATTACATCAGTTTTTAATACGTTAGCATCAATTACGTTGACCTGTATTACATTATTTTTTGCTGTGTATATAAAAATTCGTCTTTATTACAACAATTTCATGCAAGTTGCTGCTTCTTGTGGAAGGCCAATACAATTTTACATGCTCTGATATTTCCATCACAGGAAAATTCAGATTTTCTTTCTGTGTATGCTATAAATTTCAGTGCAAGTATTTCATTTCGATATTTATGATATATTTAATTAAAAAAGTGCGGTCAGCCATAACTTATTTCGACGTATTTTCAGTGAAGATTCAAATTACGTGATTATTAATTTTCACATATTTTTTATGTGTACACAGAAAAAAGATATGAACATTAGCAAAAGCGTATTCCAAAATATCATACAAAACTGTATCGGGTAGTCAAAAATCTTGCGTAAATTTGAGCGAATGGCCATGCACATAAATGAAACACTAAATAACGTTGAACTGTAAATGGTTTTTCGGAAATGTACATCATTTGTCACTGCAGTTCTCCGAGGTCTAATTATTTTTACACGATCCTATGTGAAACTACTTTGACGTGTCTAAACGGCGAGTTTCATTTGAAACAAATTGGACGCCATATTAGATCGTTGCTTGAGTGTTCGCGGTCGTTGAATATGAAAAATATCTACACCGAAAAAAAATCTGAATTCTCATTGTGATGTAAATATCAGAGCATGTAAAATTTTCTTTCATTCCACACGAAGTAGCAACTTGCATGAAATAGTTCTAACAATGTTGAGCTTTTGTATACAATATTGACGGCAATGTATGGAATGTCTCAGAACATTACACGATTTATAATTCACTTTTTTATGTTTTGTGACGCTCCATTTATGTCTCGAAAAATCCTTCTCTAAGATGATAATAAATAAAAATAAAGGGAGATTCTTTATAAGTACTAGAGGATTTGCAAACATACGCTTTTCAAGAGCTCAATTAAGTTACCCATACAAATCGACATCACCATTAGCTAAAAGATGAAAGGTTTGTTTGCAAATGCTTTTATTAGTTTTTCCTGTGCTGATTCAAAACCTTCCCTTTATTTCTTATTATGCGTTGGATTGAATGAACTGTACATGTTCAACTTCCCGCAATAGTATGCATAACATTACATGACGGTATAAAATGCAGCTACGACCTGTAAAATTACTGTGAAATCAAAGAGAGTCATGTAATATTAGTTCTCACATAATTTTACATTATTTTCCGAGTTCCCTTTATGTGCATTATTGTTGGCAAAATTTTACATACTCTAATTGTTATATTTGTATTCTCCGAACGTGGAGTAACGATTATGATGTAGAAGGAGATGTTTCCCTCATCGCCATGAGGCATCAAGAGTAGACAGTCATGTTTTCTAGAATGAAAGATATGAAGAGAAAGTGTTGAAAGTTCCGTTAGTGTACGGTAGGTTGGAAATGGAATAGAAGTATTGAAAATTGAGCGAAAGGGCATGGGTAAAGTAGTACTCGAACCAAGGACGTTATCATTGCCAAACATCCCACTGCGGGGTAGGTTGAGGCACAAATACATCTGCCACCTCAACTGGCAATTGAGAAATCCAAGTAAAGCTAAAGTGAGGTTAAACACCATAATATCAAAAACTGAAATTGATAATAACTTTCTAGCTTTGTTTCAAACTGTATGGAATTGGTCATTATCGTCATTATCGTCGGTTTTCTTATCTTTTTATCGCCAATTACTTTGCTTAGACAGCTCGAAAAACTATTTTGAAAGAACGCCATCTACGACGTTTAACCTCACTTTTGCGTTGCCTGGATTCTTCCATAATAACTTCGTTGGATCTCGCTCATGTACCACTGATCGCTTGTGATAGTTTCTAGCGGTAGTTTTGTACACACTCTGTTTTGATGCGTACAGGGGGGGGGGGGGGGGGGACTCTCTCCTTTTTGGGTTTGTTTTTGTACACAACGCCTGATAATTACTTAGTGTTGGTTCTGATAATTACTTAGCGAATGGTTCCATACATAATTTTTAATGCTTGGCTCATTTGACCAGTCCCACTCGGTTACAAGTAGGGGCCTGGCGGGCAGCCATTTGCAGTTTGCTGTAGCCAACTTCTTTTACACTGGAGAGTAACTTGAATATTTCTCAGAGGGCAGACATCACGCGGCACACGGCGGGACAATTTGATTCAATTTTGAATATTTTTTGTCTCACTTTCGTCAAAAGGGGGCTCAGATATGAGTAAATGTGAATGGGATGGACAAGTCGACAAATCTAAATCATCGATCTGATTTAAGTCGGTGTCTTAGATATGTCGATTTGTCAATCCTAGTCACATTTACTGAGTGACTCCACTGTTGACGAAAGTGAGTCAAAAACGATTCAAAATTGAGTTAAATTGTCCCGCCGTGCATGTTTCAACAAGCCTTTTCTATTTGAGATGGTGATTTCGTAAACCTGTTGAAAGCACCTTTAAAGTGATCTACAAAAAGATTGCACTTATCCAATGCAGAACTGGCAAAATCATTTCCCAAAAAAATCTCAACCGGTAGTCTGTGAACCTTTCATTTGGCGTTAACAAACTCCCAAAAATTCCTTGGATTTATCCTTAAATTATCTTGCGTACGTAGGGTGTAGCGTTTGTACAGAGGGCGATTAAATAATCGGTATCTCTGACTAGTTCGATTGAAAATTTGCTTAGCAAAAGGAAAGTGGGATTTACCGTAATTACGGACTGCTCTAGCTCTGAATGGTATAATCGATAGGAAACTAACGGTTTATACTTGGCTTGCAACATGTTTAATAGAAGGCCCATTTGGTTCTCGTTAGCTATGGATGACCATGGAACTGTCGTCATGTTTTTTGCATCCGTTAATTTATTTTTCTTATCGAATCGAGATTTCGAAAAATTAAACACACGCCATTCCAAACTACCGAAACATTGGTACACATCAGTCTAAAGTAATCTTTGTTGATTATATTTTAACTCAGCGCAAAAAATGTGTAGCAAAAGTTTATAAAAAGGCCTACTATGACCCGTTGCTGGCTGTATTCGCTATACCAAACACAAAGTTTCTAAAAAAAAACTATAATAAAACTGCTTAAAAACACTTAAGCGATTCTCATATATTATTTATCGATTATTCGATAATGAAAACATTATAATTCACTCTACACAGATTTTGTTCCTTTGGTTTGTGTTAAGATAAACCATTTGGAAAATTTAAAAACGAAACTCATACATTTCTATTGAAAATTTTACCAATAACCATATTTTTACTACGTGTTGATGAGTTGATCAATATTTAATCGAAAAAACACAACCGTGCGTACAACAGACAACACATCGACCGATTGCTGCATGGGATCGTGGAACGTGTTGCTGTCATCGGTCTTTCAACGTCGAAAGTCAACACAGCTCACCACTACAAATGCCGACAAACTATAAGGAGAAGATGAATAGTAGGATAGTTGCATATGCATTTTTAAGGATAAGACAATACCCTAGGAATAAATAGTTTTAGTTTTTATGACCAGATAGGAAATGTCCAGCTCCATGAGTAGACGGTTACTGGACCGACTTGAATAATTTAGTTGTAATAAATGTAAGATGTTTTGTGTAGTGTTATTTAAATAAAGTGTTTTAAATGTAGTTTGTGAAAATAAAGCTGGTTGTAAATTTTACCTGATGGTGCCGTTTTCTTGAACCTGTTGGTACTCACCGCACTGGTAGAAACCCTCAAACAATAAGGCCGCCCGAATTACAAGGAGAAAGTTCGGCCACCAATCATTCTTACCCAACGACCCAATCCTGGAAGGAAGAACCAGTCCCGAAGTAAACACTACGTTATTAATACAATACACGGAAAAAATCCGTGCTCAGATCCGTGAACTGCAGTCATGAATTCGAGAACAAGTCAACATACACCGTAAACTGAATCACATAATCATGAACTAATTAACGTTTACAGTGTGTCTCACAATAGGTGTCACCTTTTTTCAGTCATGGTTTGTTTCAGCTGGGTAATTTTAACAGCAGAATTGGTTATACCCGTTTTGAGTATGTTCTTTTAACAGGTTATCGCTGAAGATAAATAAGCGATTCAATCTTTTGATTCGGCACGGTGACTGCGAGATTTTATTTTCGGATGAAAAGCTCTTCTTCCTTCAGGACAGTCATGATCAACAAAATGATCGTGTGTATGGTAAAAGTCTTGCCAATATTTCAAGAGATAAACTAGCTGTAGAACGCTATCAGAATGTATCGAAAATCATGGTATAGGGCGCCATTTCACGGAAAGGAAAACTTCCTCTTCTTTTCATAGAACCTAACGTAAAAATCAACACTGAATATTACATCGAGCAGGTTTTGAAGAACCATCTGCTTCCTCATGCTTCAACTTCAACGCTGTATGGGAACACACCATATAGTTTCCAACAGGACTAAGCTCCAGCTCACAAGGCAAAGAAGACTGATCTCATCACAAGCAAAGAATGGCCTGCATCTTCACTGGATCTCAACACACTTGACTACTTTGTTTGGGATTTTATGCTTTAACATATAGGCCCTACGAAGGGGCTTACTTTAGATCGCTTCAAGAAATATTTGGTTGATATTTGGGACCAAATTCTTCGGGAAATCGTGCGTCCCAGCTGCGATGGGTTTACAAAGCGTTTGCGCAAAGTTATCGAAGAAAAGGGCGAGAGATTCGAATTGAATTAATATGGTTTATTTCTATAACATGTATCTTTCAAATATGCTTTGCTAATGCTATGATGTGGTTGATTTGTTTTGCTGTAATCCCAATTTGTTTTAGTGACACCTATTGTGAGACACCCTGTATAGGGAAAAATCCTGCAAACGTGATCTAGTTCACGATTCTTTTTTTTTTTGGGAAGTTTTTTTTTTTTGTTGGTGGGATAGAAAAAAAAAAAAATATGCGTGTGTGGGCAGTGATGTCCATATCCTCAGTGTGGTAAAGAGAGATTAAAAATTTTCCACACACTCTTCCTACCTCAACGAGAGCTCTTCTCTCTTGTGTATATTCACCCCCGTGTTTGCTTGCGGGTAGCGCATGTGAGTGTAAAAAAATGGTTTTTATTCACACAACACTCGATCGCTCTAGAGTGAGAAGAAGAGCTCTCAAATTCACAGAAGTGAATGCAGATAAATTCGCTGACGCGTGCGCCCCAGTGCGCTCACTGGCGTGGGCTCTTCTACTAATATACAGCAGTGATTGCAAATTCGCTTTGGCGCTACATAACAAAGAAAGAAAGAAAAATGTTTATTCCCGCTTCCTTTTTTCGGACATTTTTTACAAATCTGACGAAGTTTTCACTATCAACCGCACCAGCGAATCACAGAGAAAGCACTGGGGCGTTCTCACCCAAGTGTACGCGGCAGCGATAGCAGGCGAGAGCACGTTGGTGAAGACAGATAAGAGCGCGTGTGAGCGGTTTTTTTAAAGAGAGAGTGATTCACTCACTCCAAGCCATCCCCTCACTGGCGCACACTTTCACTCTGTCTATTTACCACCAAATAAAAGAGCACTTTGCATTATCTGCGGTGAGTTATGGTTGTATCCTCTGTGAAGGTACAAATCTCACGCGCAGGCGTAACATTAGTGCGAAATGCCATCTCTGCTTGGGTCTACGGTTTTCTTGTTAAATCATTGTTATTTTATCTATGTAACTAGTTAGTTAATAAAATATGACTATTTTATGTACATCTAAGCTGCATTACTCGGTCTATCGGTTCATTTTAGCCAAAATTTGATATTGGAGGTCGTGGGGGAATCTGTTTAGCTTAACCAGTGAAGCATTGATGCCTAAAAAGTTAATATAATTGAAAATTACGTGGAAGTGAACAACTATAAATTGGAGATGTTTTCGAATATGCATTGGAACTTTCCTGGGGCTACTGCCATGAAGCTAGTTCTTGACAAGAAGACTTTGAACTGTCGTGTAGCTCACGGATAGATTCTTCTTCTTGACTGACTTGAATGGATCATTATTAGAAATTCGTCATCCTTAGATGCAGTTTTGCGAGGGCGCCCAGTTTCCATACGTAGTTTTTGGCCACGAAGAGCGTTGAAAACAAATAGGCTCGAGCGTCCAAGTATTGAAGTAATTTCCCATTGTGTTTTCCCTTTCTCAGCATCGGCGCATGGTAACCATTCTTTTCTGAATAAAACGAATAAATATCACTTAATCCTTGGGCTATATAAAAAAAGGTTTTATTTCC
This sequence comes from Aedes koreicus, assembly GCA_024533555.2. Lineage (NCBI taxonomy): Eukaryota > Metazoa > Arthropoda > Insecta > Diptera > Culicidae > Aedes > Aedes koreicus. The sequence continues at coordinate 345,071 of JAHHFK020005833.1, forward strand.
CTACTAAGCAACTTACTTCAGAATTACCAGCGATGAGTACAGAGAATTACTGAAAACCTGAAGTCGTTCTTATTTTTTCGTCGCACCAGTTTAAACCCACTCGCAGCTTCCGATGCGTCCTGCTGAAAACGTTTGTTTTTGGAACCGCGAAATGACTTCATTCTATTGTCACGATAGTACCGGTGCATTTACTTATTTCAAACTGCCAGTTGAAAGCCTCGTGAGAAAAATTTATTAGGTTTTGGTTGTTTTGTCCGTCACTGTATGTACAACCATAAATACAGAGACGGAAATTCAAAAAAATCTGACATGTGTTAACACGATCGATTCAAGGCCTTACCGACGTCCGATTTCGATGCCTAACTGTAAACCTAGTTTACGAAACTATACGCAAATCTAAGCACTTCATCAACCTTTCGATCCTAAAATCTCATCCATTCATAATCACCATTATCATCAATCCAATTCACAATAATAAATACTGGCCTTCTTGAAAAGAGAGTGCGAATCGAATGGAAGGAAACGCGGCGCGTGCTTTCCTCTCCGAACTGCGTTTTGGTGAACGGTTCACAGTAATCAGACGGACCTTCAAAAAATCAAAGATCTCAACCTATCTCAACCTCCCACCTCCTTTAGGTCGGAAAAACGCAAGATGATCGAGTCGGTTTCTGTTATTAATTGATACTGTAATTAAAATGTTCCTTTCGGCTCGTTTCATAAACGGCACCGCATTCGAATGGTTAGTAATCTCATTCGCGCTCCGTCGGTATCTCTCGTCTTTCCGGATCACCATCAACATCATCGTCATCATCGTCGGTTCGGTTCGACCGGGGAAGAGGCAATGATGATAAGAGTATAGGCCAAAAAAAAAACAGAGACCGACCGACGAGCCGACGATCGGTAATAACTGTTATTATTCTGAACTTTGTTACTATTATAACGCTCATCATCTCTCAATCAACGAAGGTGAGGTCGGCTAGAGGACTGTAGGAATACCTTGGGAATTGGTGAGTGTGTTGAAGAAATTATCGAGACCTACGAGTCGGTTTCCTCCCCGATTTGAACTTGAAAGAGGGCCCTCAATAATAACCCGAGCTCGAGCTCGGTGGAAGAGGGATGTGGATATCATCCGAGTCAGATCTAATGTGTGTTTTAATAAATCGTCTTTTGGTTGGATCTGATGCGCTTTTTTTTTTTGCTTAACCTGATCATAATATGTGAGGATGATGACGGTCATCATCGTTGTCGATTGGTACATTAGGCACCGCTGAGCATGACTGGAGTAGGCAGATTGATGAGACAGGCATGAACGGATGTGCGTTGCTTGCATTGCACCGGGGATATCGATGGCTGCACTGAAACTGGCGATTGCTCATAAATGGGTGAAAAAGTTACCATTTTTGATCAACGCTGTCAAATAATGGGAGAATTTCAAATATATAACGTGTAATTGTTCACCAACTTTTTAGAATTCTTCTGATCCATAGTAGGCTGTGTAGTACTGAAAGTGCATTTATTCCGCTGTGATTTCATAATTCAAAAAGATTCGTAATTCATTGAAGCTTGTTAGAAAGTTCCAATGATTTTCGCAACATACACACTTAGAATTATATGCCGAGTCTCGGCTTTCTGAAACCGAGATCCACACAGTTTCGATCTCGGCTTTTTTTATGTTAAACGATAATCGCGGTTTGGGCGAAGACCGCCAATAACAAGACACCAGCTCCCTCTCTGTTTCAGTCGACCTGTTCGAAGCGCCCTCAACGTGTTCCAGAAACATTAGAACCAAATATGTATGTGTGAACTCATGTGCGCCGTCGTCGGTGTGTGTGTTTTGATCTGCATTTGTTTTGACAGCTAAACTTTTGATGCTCAACATCAATAGTAGGTATTGAGTAGGTAATCCGGAATTAGCTTACCTGTTGGAAACAGTCGTTTACTGGAAAAGGCAGCACTTGGTTAATCAACTCTGTTAAACTACCATACACAATAATTACTTCCGATTATCCGATCCAGCAGCACGCAAGGCTTGCCATTTCTTTCCCTTGAGCGTTCCAACGCTAGAGGGTGCCGCCTTCTAGAAGCTCTGGCAAAGCTGGAAGTTACTCTATCAAACGTAGGTTCCATCAACACTTTTCGCAGGGACGGTCGTGAAACCGTCATCGGTGTTACCTTCTGTAGTCCGTCGCTGATGACAAATATGAACTGGAGAGTGTGTGAGGAGTATACCCATAGCGACCATCTGGCGATCCGGTATAGTATCGCCCATCGAAATCCTGTCGCAATACGAAGGACAAATAGTTGCGAGCGGAATTGGAAGACGAAGGTCTTCGACAAGGAACTCTTTGTTGAGGCACTTCGGTTCGACAACGATCTCTCGAACCGAAAAGCGAACGAGCTGACGAATACGTCAGTAAGGGCATGCGACACAACCATGCCGAGGAAGCTGGAGCCGAGGAACAAGCGGCGCCCAGCTTACTGGTGGAATGAGCAACTCAGCATCCTTCGCGCTAGTTGTCTCAGAGCCAGAAGACGTGCCCAGAGAGCTAAAACCACAGCAGACAGAGAGGTACATAGGGTGGTGTTCCGAGCGACCAGGACCGAATTAAAACAAGAGATAAGACTGAGCAAGACGAACTGCTACAAGGAGCTGTGCCGAGCCGCTGAAGTTGACCCCTGGGGCGACGCGTACCGTATTGTCATGGCGAAGATCAAAAGCCCATCAATGGCTGCAGAGCTATGTTCAGCAAAACTGAAGGTTATCGTAGATGGACTTTTCCCGACGCACGAGCCAACGACGTGGCCACGTACATCGTACGGCGAAGAAGAGAGAAGTAATGTTGAGGGCATGCAAGTCTCGAACGAGGAGCTCGTGGCAGTGGCGAAAGGGCTTAAGGTGAGGGAGGCATCCGGACCGGATGGAATCCCTAACGTGGCTATGTGAGTGGCGATTCTGGCATTCCCGGAAATGTTCAGGGATGTGTTACAAAAATGCCTAGAGGAAGGCCATTTCCCGGACAGGACGAAAATATAGAAATTAGCCTTCGGGGGATCCAGCATCGTATAGGCCAATATGTATATTGGACACGCTTGGGAAACTCCTGGAGAGAATCATCCTCAACAGGCTGACGAAATTTACTGATAGCGAGCACGGGTTATCGAGGATGCAATTCGGTTTCCGGAAGGTGAAGTCTACGGTGGATGCCATTCGGATAGTGGTCGAGAGAGTCGTAAAGGCTTCCAAACAGAAGCGGAGAGGCGATCGATATTGCGCTGTTGTAACGATCGACGTTAAGAACGCCTTCAATAGCGCGAGCTGGGTGGCTATTGCCGAGTCGCTGCACAGAATGAGGGTCCCTGATTACCTGTGCAGAACTTTGAAGAGTTACTCTCAGAACCGGGTGCTGATCTACGAGACCTCAGTGGGGCGGAAAATCGGTGAACATCACGGCGGGAGTTCCACAAGGTTCCATCCTTGACCCAACATTTTGGAACGGGATGTACAACGGTGTGCTGACGCTGAAGCTTCCCAAAGGCGTAGTGATCGTTGGCTTTGCAGATGATATTGTATTATCAGTGAAAGACGAAACACTGGAAGAAGTGGAAATGCTGGCGGCCGAAGCAATCGGCATAATTAAAAACTGGATGCAGGGATCGAAGCTGCAGATAGCCCACCACAAAACGGAGGTGCTGATGATCAGCAACTGGAAAGCGTAGACTATGCCTGTGGGAAGGCGGTGAGGGCCATCAATGCGGTAATCATAATCATGCCGAATAGCTACGGACCTAGAAGTGGTAAGCGGCGTCTACTGGCTAGTGTATCATCATCGATACTTAGATACGGAGGTCCAAGCTGGATCGGAGCGCTGGAAACCTTGCGAAACCGGACGAAGTTGAACAGTACGTTCAGGCTCATGGCCATGCGAGTCGTGAGTGCGTACCGAACTATTTCATCGGAGGCAGTATGTGTAATTGCCGGAATGATCCCGATTGGCATCACTATCGCGGAGGACAGTGAATGTTACCAGCGGAGAAGTATCAGAGGAGTTCGAAAGCTGGTGAGAGCGGAATCGATGACTAAATGGCAACGAAAATGGGACACGGGGGTGAACGGTCGATGGATCAACGTGTGCAGATGTCCAAGAGACACCAGAGCACGTGGTTTTTCACTGCCCACGGTTTGGACCATTGCGAAGCGAGATGCTTGCCATCGGTGGGGCAGATACCAGCCCAGTTAACGTCGTCTATAGAATGTGTCGTGACGAAAGTGTTTGGAATGCGATCAACGGTGCCATTACGCAAATCATGTCGGCTCTACAGCGAAAATGGCGGGAGAATCAAGAAGCGAGTGGTTGAGTGGAGTAGCGGGTTGTCGATCTCCGATGATGTTGTATGGTAGTTTCGTAGTCGGGATAACTCGAGTCGGTTGCGTCAGTATGTAGGAGCTAAAAGGCTCATCGTTGTTCGGTTTTGGGATCCACAGGCGGGTAATCCTCCGTCGGAGAAGGGTAGATCCGATGTCGGTGTCTACTGAATTCGATGACGTTGAGGGTAGGAGTGTGTGTGTGTGTTTATACAAGGTTTAGTGGAGCCATTTAGGTCCTACTCCTTGCCACAACCGTTTTGCTCTCGCCTTTACCAAGTAAGGCGAGAGCAAAACGGTTGTGGCAAGGAGTAGGACCTAAATGACTCCACTAAACCTTGTATAAACACACACACACACACACACACACACACACACACACACACACACACACACACACACACACACACACACACACACACACACACACACACACACACACACACACACACACACACACACACACACACACACACACACACACATTTATGTCATGTTTCTAGAAGTCGTTTGAGGGCGCTACCATACATGAAGTATCCGGTGTATAGGGAAAATTTGATACCTGTGTCTTGTTATTGGCGGTCTTTGGTTTGGGTCAAACTGAAAACTCATATTGTTAGCTGGGAATCTCGGCATGAGCAAACTGATATATAGGTTAATACTCGAAAGTAACCGTAATGAGGTTAACTGAGAATTCGGTTAAATTGTGTGTAAACATTCCAAATTTTGAATTAGGTTTTCATCGTAAATATTGAGTATTTCATGCTTTTAGGCAATACCCTGTAAAGATGGTGTTTGCATCGAATCCGGCTGGTACAAGAAGGCGTGGGGTACAGCGAGCCAGGTGGGCGAATCAGGTTAACCAAGGCTTGGAGAGCGTGGGGCGCAACCGAGGATGGAGAGAGCAGCCCTGAACCGGGTGAATTTGCGTAGAATTGTTGACGAGGGGTTTGTCGAGGGTAGGTGGTGCGAGCCTGACTCCTCGACGTTTATATAGATGGCACTGTCTGCCGAAGCTAAAATTCTTTAGTGACATACTTTAATAACTGACAATTTTGACATAGGTAACATTATATATTATTATTCAACGTGCTTTACAACGTTTTTTGACTATATTGTGCCGCTGCAGCTCCTCCAAATAGCTCCCAACTACTTCTCGACAGAAGAAACATATTATGCTCGACTTTTCAAGCTAAAATGGAACAGAGAAGTAAATTAATTTGTACTTGCTAAAAATATCGTGCAGTTTTACATCCTTCTTCTGCATTTTATCGAGAAGTTGCTCCATTTTCACCGTTTATTCACCGTCAGTTTTTTCACCGCTCCACGAACAACATAAGACTTACTCCACTTGCGAATGAAAACAATATGGCGCATGGCGGTTGACAGAAAAAAAGCCGAGCCTCGGCTTCCAACACTGCTAAACCGATATTCCGGCATGATAGGCAGCTGAAGTCGGTTGAAGTTAACGTTCGTGCTCGGCTCCCAGTTTTGCCGAGAATCGGTTTAATAATGAAGTTACCCGCTAATTCAGTTTCAAGTGATGCTGAGACTCGGCATCGTTCGATTTTTTGCCGAGTTATCAGTTAAATATGAAAATGCCAAGTGGATTCAGCTAAATGTTTAACCGAGCCCTGCATGAAATATTCAATATTTCCAAGAAAATCTAATTCAAAATATTTACACATAATTTAACCGAAATTCTGTTTGTTTCGAAGTTTAATCGATGTATTAGTTCGCTCATGCCGAGATTCCCAGCCAACTATCTGCGTTTTCAGTTTGACCCAAACCGAGATTATCGGTTAACATAAAAAAAAACCGAGATCGAAACCGAGAGGTCGGCTGTGCGGATCTCGGTTTCAGAAAGCCGAGACTCGGCATATAATTCTAAGTGTGTAAAGCCCGTTCAGGCGTCCTAGTTGGTTTATTATTTCTCTTTACAGGCTCGACGGCTGAAATTACGTATTTTGACAATTTTAACAATTATTGACCAGCATTTGACATTAACTGTTGACACAGAGTGCGTCTGATATTAGTCCAGGCTACCCATTTTGCCGTCTCAGATTACATACAAGCCCTATATACTGATTTCCTTATTATAAGGAGTGTATCGAAAATAAGCTATCCACAAACTTTCTTTCAAATTATGTTGAAAACCGATATTTTATTCATACAAAAAATTTATCCTTTATCGTACGAGGTTAAACTTGAACATAATGAAGACCGGATGAAATTTAAGTTATTCCTTCACGAATTTTCGAACTTTGGATCGAATGCTCTTCGTCAAGTTCCGGACAAGTGTTGCATCGCATTTTTTGGACGCTTGAGCCCAAATTTTTTTGAACTCCTGCATGTTCCCAGCTGCCTTACCAGTCTTCTTGAAAACCCTCTTCACGATTGCCCAGTAACGTTCGATGGGTCGAAGCTGAGGGCAATTTGTTGGATTGATATTTTTCTCAACGAAATCTATACCCTTTTCCGCAAGCCAATTGAGAGTGGTTTTGGCATAGTGAGCCGACGCTAAATCCGGCCAAAACAGTGGAGGTTTACTATGCTTCTTATATAAAGGCAACAATCTCTTCTGGAGACACTCAGATCGATAGATTTCCGCATTTATAGTTCCGGTAGTGTAAAAAATGGTTGACTTCAAACCACAGGAACATATTGCTTGCCATACCAGTACCTTTCGACCGAATTTCTCCACTTGAATCGACCTGTCCGCATCGCTCACATCCTCCCCAACGACGGCAGTAAAGTATTGTGGACTTGGAAGGGTTTTTGAGTCCTCCTTTACATAGGTCTCATCGTCCATCAAAACGCATGCATCCGGACGCTGCAAAAGACGCGAATACAATTTCCGGGCCCTTGTTGCTGCTCGCTTCTTCTGTTCTGCACTTTGTTTCGAGATTTTCTGCTTCTTGTAGGTCTTCAGGTGGTTTCGCCTCTTGATACGCTGGATCATTCCGACACTCGTTCCTGCTTTTTTGGCCAAATCACGTATTGACATTGATTTGTTCTTCATGATTAGAGATACCACTTTCTGCTCCATTTTCAGGTTGGAAGAACCGGGTTTGCTGCCTCTTCCTGGTAGCTCATCCAAAGAATAGTGTTCCCCAAACTTATTAATGATGGTTTTAACACTCGCATGATGAATTCCAAACCGCTTCGCCAATTTTCGCATAGTAATACCCTTCTCACTTAGCCATGTGTCCAGAACTTAGCCATGTGTTGATGAAACTACATTCAAAACTGTTTTGTCCACCAACACCTCCTCTATGCATCTTTAAAGCCGAAATATGTACAAAGTGGCCCACTCTATAGACGGTTGTGAAAACAAATTAATAAAACCTTTCTAAGACCATAACGATTTGGAAAATGCTCTAGTGAAAGATGTTATGACCACTTGAGAACCATCATAAAACCTATTGGCCGCCATCAAAACCAGCATAGGGCTGAATGGCCACAGCTGTCAAACTTCACGGCGATATCGTGGTTGGTTTTTGTTGTTTTGCTTTGTTGCTCTTCTGATTCATTCAACAGTAAATAATGGCTAAGAAAAAAGTTCTACTGATGCGAGAAATTATTGATAGCAAAATATATAAAACAAATTGAGTTTTTTTATAGCGTATCATGCTCCAAATCATATGCGCATTTAATTTTATGGTGTATATTGGCGCGGTAAGAGCTCAAAATTAATGCGCCTTGGAAATTATGCGAGTTTACAACAACAAAAACAAAATTGAAAGAAATATATTCGGTAAATTAATCATGAAACTCCTGAAAATTTATGGAATTCAATAAGGTTATCTAAACGAATACCGAAGTTTGTCTCAGATCTACAGTTCAATCGTATTACATTGAAAATTTGGTGTATTTAGTTTTCCACATTTCAATTATTTCATATATTTCAATATGGATTGCAAGAAATCACAGTTTTGCCAAAAAGCCAATTTATCTTAGCAATGGCTACTATAAAACTATCTGGTCGCTTGGTAGCTTTCCTCAATGCTAATTTGCCGTTTAATGCATTTACTGGAGGCAAAATGGTTTTAAAATGCTTTTTCAACTGACCATAATAAGATAATATGAATGAGTCCTAAAACGGCATTTCAAAACAGCATTTTATGAGTAAATAAAGTCAAAATAAAACCTTTGATAAGAGTAAAAGGAATTTTAGAAGTCAAGGTTTTAAGATCGTTGTAAAGAAGCTGTGTAGGTTCGTATAAACCTGACTAAAATTTGAAACTTATTGGCATCTCTTGCTGCCATAATAAAGCCGAATTGATTTCTAGTGGCTTTCATAAAACTTTAATAAAACTTAATAAAGCTGGATGGTTTTGACAATGTTACTTGGGTTCACTGCTGTATGAATTTAGAACGGTAACAAAGCATGATCTTTCTGTTAAGTGGATCCGCATGCAGGGCAAGGCCCACGCTAGGATGGTGGCTTCCTACATATATACATACATACATACATACATACATACATGCATACATACATCATCACATTACCTATATGTGCATGATATGTCGTTTAATGAAGCTTGAATTTTACAAACTGTAGTCCCCATGTAAAGACTGCATTCGATGAAATTTGGACACACGCAATTGTTCGTAACTTCTTAGCGTGTGGGTAAAAATTATTGAACTTTTAACTGAATGTATTTCATTGTGTTGTGTCAATTGTGAAATGATTTTCGTGAAAATCGGTCAAGTGATTTCAGTGATGGCTTCGAATGAAGAAATAGTGCGCCAACAAATTTTGGGCACTCACTTCGAAAACCCAAACGCTTCTCATCGATGGATCGGAAAACAGCTCGGAATCGCACATTCAACCGTATCTCATGTGATCAAAACGTTCAAGGACCGTAAGACAACCAAGCGGAAAAATGGTAGTGGAAAAAAACGTGGCACATCAAATCCGGAGAAGGCCAGGATGGCATTGAACCAATTTGAGCGTTATCCCAACATTTCGATCAGGGATGTGGCGAAAAAGGCGAAAGTTTCAGTTTGTTTTGTGCAGAAACAATGAAACGTTCTGGATTACATGTGTACAAGGTCCAGAAGGCACCGAACCGGAGCGATAAACAGAACTCGTTGGCCAAAACTCGTGCAAGAAAACTATACAGGGAGTGGCTCACAAAACCGTTCTGCATTGTGATGGACGATGAGACCTACATGAAAGCCGACACCAAACAAAAAATGCCAGGACAGGAACACTACGTCGCCACCTCTAAGTTGGCCGTTCCGGAGAGTGTACGGAAGAAGAAACTGTCGAAATTCGCCAAAAAATTCCTTTTCTGGCAAGCGATCTGCGGATGTGGCAAAATGAGTCAGCCCTTCATCACCTCTGGGACCGTCAACGGACAAATCTACAAGGACGAATGTCTCCAAAAACGACTTCTGTCCTTCTTGAGATCTCACGATGGCCCGACACTATTTTGGCCGGATTTGGCATCTTGCCACTATGCCCGGCCCGTCTTAGACTGGTACAAAGATAATAATGTAGTTTTTGTACCAAAAGACGTCAACCCTCCAAACACTCCGGAACTTCGCCCAATTGAAAAATGTTGGGCAATCATGAAGGCAAAGCTCGTTAAAACTCCAAAACTGATAGAAAATGAACTTGAACTAAAGAAAGTGTGGTTAAAAGTAAGTAAGCAAGTCATTCATTGCCCAAAATTTGATGAAAGGGGTCAAGGCAAAGGTGCGGGCATTTGAGTTGGAAGAAGAGGTTCAATAAACCAATCAATGATGTCAAAACTTAACCATTTAGTAGTACTTTATTTCCAGAAAGTTTGAAAAGAATCGGGCTCAAGGAAAATTTTTGGTGACCTATTTTGTGTGTCCAAATTTCATCGAATACAGTCTTTAGTCAGTTAATTTCTCTGGATCAATTGCTGAAGTTTCAATGGCTCTATGCAAACTTGTTAAAGATTGTTCGAGGAAATCTGTTCAAAGACAACGTATTGTTATGAAGATAGAAAATTTCAAAAAATGCAAACATCGACGAGTAACGTACTCACCACTCTTTGAAAAAGTTGTGTCAATTTTTGTTCTATGTTGTGTATGTGGGGGGTGCGGCAAAAAAAAAAAATATTTATAATATAAATAGTATATTGTTGATGATTATTGACATGGTAGGGGGGGAGAGGGGGCAAAAAAAACAAAATAATTACGGGTGGGGGGGGGGGGGGTATGGCTGTGGTTGTTTCTCTAGATTTTTTCTCAATACTTAATAAAAAATGGGTTCAATATTATCAAAGCTTATATGAAAAAAGCAGGATTATTCAATTTTTCTTCAAAAATAAGGGGAAAATCGGCAAAATGAGTCACTTCCCGATTTTTGCACAAGACGACATCCCCTTCATTCAATTTTCCAGACATTTTCATAATATTGCCGTGCATTTGATTTTATTGTAGTGCACGGCTGTTTCAAAAACCGCATTATATATATTGATTCTTCCAATCTGTAGGGAAAAGCGGGTAAAATGGACAATAACTGACGTCTACACAAGTCAAAATCCCCTCCATTCAATTCCCCAGACAGTTTGACAACCTTGCATTGCATTTTTATACATTATAATTCGCGGAAATTTCGAAAACCACATGACATATCTAGTATTTTCAATATATGAGCAATATCGGGCAAAATGGACAGTTCCTGAGGTTTTTACAAGACGATATTGGTTTCATTGGATTCTCCAGACATTTTCTCAATAGTAGATCCCAAATGGGTTCAATATTATTAGTGAAAATATGATAAATGTAGGATTATTCAATTATTTTTTCAAAATTAAGGGAAAATCGGGCAAAACGAGCCATTTCCCGAAATCTGCATAAGTTTACATCCACTTTATTCGATTTTACAGACATTTTCATAATATTGTAGTGCATTTGATTTGATTCTAATGCGCAGCTATTCCAAAAATCGCATTTTATCTATTGATTCTTCCAGTATGTAGAGAAAAGCGGGTAAAATGGACAATAACTGATGTTTACACAAGACGACATACTCTCCATTCAGTTCTCCGGACAGTTCCACAATAGTGTATTGCATTTTTATAGATTCTAATTCGCCCAAATTTCCAAAACCACGTGGCATATCTAGTACTTTCAGCATGTGGGGAATATCAGGCAAAATGGTCAGTTCCTGACGTTTTTACAAGACAATATTACCTCGATTGGATTCTCCAGACATTTCGACAATAGTACAGCACAATGCAATATTATCAGAGCTAATATGATTAATGTTTGATTATTCCATTTTTCTTCCGAAATTAGGGGAAAATCGGGCAAAATGAACCACTTCCCAGAGTGCCCAAGATGAAACCATCACCATTCGATTCCTCGCATTTTTTTACATAAGATAAGCTTTTTTACAGGGCACTCATCCAGCGGCCTTTAATTAGTTGTGATTTTGGGTCCCATTTTTCCCACTGTGCGTTTTCGATAATCTTGTATGCTATAGATCGTCTTTGTTAGAGCTATTCCATACATTTTACTGGTTCGTATGGAATGAAGTACAATTTTACATGCTCTGATATTGACATAAAAGCACATGCAATGAAAACTCAGATTTTGTTTTTCTGTGCAACGAAATTTGGCTAACCAAAACACGATCTCAGCCTCACTCAAATTCAGGGCTCATCAAGTAGCCAATGATAAAATCTTCGTTTTACAGTCAACCGTGCCCTCGGCCTCCGGGGGAAAAAAAATGTAATCCGATATTTTTCTCTGATTTGCAATTTTCGCCACAGAGTTTGCCATTTTTGCGGCATTCTCTGTGAAACCCCTGGTAAGTGGTAGCGATTTTGAACTGAAAGAGAATATCTTAAGCGACATTTGACGGTTTTTGCTCTTTAAAGAAGTCAATCACTTCTCGTCTTATGGACCTCGATCTGTTCCCGGTATTTGTTAGAAAAAAAAACATAAACCAATAAGTTGTTTCCACGAACTGGGCCGCTAATCTGGTATGGACGAGCCGTCGAATGCTATCAAGTTCTAACGAAATAGGTTACATGGGCGTTCGGGGTTTGATTGATTTTCCGTCCGACGCCAACAACTTAAAACGGTTACCGAATTAATTCAGGCGTCATTTTTTGCTGGTTTGACTCCAAAATTACTTTACGATCTATTACTAACGTGTTCGAAATTTGTAATCGCACCCCACGTAGCCCATCGATCATTCCGATCGGAATCCGTTTTGAATCGAATCGCGATCTGGCGGGTGCAAAACGGCACCCATCGTTTCGAGGTGTTGATTGGTTGAGAGAGGGAAACGGAAACAGACAGTTTAGCGCTGAAAAGTGGTGATTTTCTGGTTTAATGTGCGATTGTAGAGGGGGCACGTGCTCTCATGTTGAAACGAAAGAACTGAAGAAAATAGTGCAGCTGTACTGTTGTTAATACGCACGTGCGGCCGTCAATCAGCGGGCAATGGCGGAAATTGCTAAGTGGTAAGTCTGTGTGGTTTAAGGTGATTGATGAACATGCACTTTTTTACTGCTAAACTCCTTATAGGTTATGCTATATAAATTACCTACCACCGATCGCCCAAGTCCCGCAAACAGTGAATTCCGGTGGTGGGAATAAATCCGATTAGGGTCATCAATGTCACGGTTGCCGCCATTGATTCCAAACCACTTGTCAAAGCGTGGAGACCGGTTTCAGCGGCGGCGGCTTATTGGAGCGGCAAATATTCAGAATACCGACAATATAAGATGATGAGCGCATTAGTGTCAATGTTGATATCATACTCCGGGAGGATATTTGGCGGGTTCTCATCTCGCTACTAAGCAACCAGGGTGGCTCAATAGGTTGGTTAAAATGGTCGCAACAAATGTAAAATATTTTTCGCAGGGCAATTTACCTATTCTAGGCAAGCTAGGCAGAGTCCACCTTTTTATGAGTAGTTTCACAGCGTCATTCTCACATCTGACGTTTGCTTACATTTATTTGCTCAGAGTCGTGAATCCGGAACAGCTTTTTTTTTTAATTAGTTCGTTTATTTGTAAGGCTCAGAGCCGATAATCAATATTGTTATTTACAATGCATAGCTTTTTTTGTGTAAGTAAGTGGGATGCCAATTAAAGGGTGTCCACAGTTAAATTGCATCACTTTCAATAAGCTGTAACATTTTGCCCTTTGGGTTGATTTCAACGGGGTGAAATGACCTCAGCGTGTATTGTTTGCACTGCGTGAGTTTCATTGTGGAATCCCAACAAACATCGGTGTTGAATTAGAGCTTGTTCAAACAAATTTGGAGAAATTCGTAGTCTCGAAAATGGAGTCGAAGGAACAGCAAGTGCGCCAGAACATTTTGCACACGCACCTCGACAACCCACTTCTTTCGCACCAAGCCATCGTAAAGATGTTGAAAATTCACCAGTCTACAGTATCTCGTGTCATAAAACGTTTCGGGGAACGTTTAACTGTCGATCGGAAGAAGGTGAGTGGTAGAAAAAGTGTTCCGTACTGTGTGAAGGATCACAAGCGAGTGGTTGCTGCATTTAAATGCAAACCTAACTGTTCCGTTCAGGATGTCGCGATAAAGCTGCACTTGAGCAAAAGTTTCTTGCAGAAAGCCAAGAAACGAGCCGGGCTCCGTTCATTCAATAAAAGCTCCAAACCGCAATGAAAAACAGAATAGGACAGCTAAAACACGTGCGCGTAAGCTGTACACACAAATGTTGACGAAACCACACTGCTGCATCATGGACGATAAAAAACACGTAAAAGCGGACTTTAAACAAATTCCCGGCAACCAGTATGTGACTGCAAAAGACAAGTTCGATGTTCCAGAGTCTCTCAGGAAACAGCAAGTGTCAAAGTTCCCCAAAAAATTCATGATTTGGCAGGGGATTTATTCGTGTGGTAAACGGAGCAAGCCTTTCGTGACAACTTCAACTGTAAATGGTCAAGTATACATGAATGAATGCCTGAAAAAAAAAACGACTGCTTCCGTTTCTCAAAACACACAACGTTCCTACCATTTTTTTGGCCGGACCTAGCCTCTTGTCACTACTCCAAGGATGTTCTGGAGTGGTACAAGACGAATGGTGTCAATTTCGTGCCGAAGGATCTTAATCCCCCAAACTCTCCAGAGTTGCGGCCAATTGAAAAATATTGGGCTATAATGAAGCACAAACTTCGTAAGCATCCTTAAGTTGCCACTACAGAACAGGAAATGTTGAAGTCATGGTTGAAAGCGGAATTTTTTTTCGGTTCAAGCGTTGTACAAAATCTTATGCGTGATATTAAGAAGAAAGTTCGGGCTTTTGGTTTTGGTAAAGAAATACAGTGAAATAAGAATACCTAAACCAAGATTATACATTGTATTTTATTCCCTGAATATTTCATGACAATCGGTTGACAGACTTGTTTTTGAGGACGAGTTTAAAGTGGTGCGATTTAATTGTGGACACCCTTTACTCGTGGCTGGCTCGAGGTTAATGTGTCACATCATCGTTTGGAAAGGGCTAGGCAGGTAGCTTATTTAAGTTAATAAATGCTGGTCATGGCTGCGGGTGCCATCAAGTCCTTGGTTCTTATAGCCTCTTTCAGGAACTAGGCGCAGATGGTTGACCATCCGGAGCGGCTTGAAAGTGTTTTTCTTTTATAAAGCGCCAAACTTCTCAAGTGAGTGTAACTATTGTCGGCAGCTCCTTGTTTATTCGGCCATTATACCATTTGAAGTACGTGTGAAAAAATGTGTTCTAAATATCCTAGGTAACGAAATCAGAAACATTTTCGAGTCGATGTGATTTATTTGAAGTAAAATGTGGTTTAAGGCTCACTATTTGAAAGTTAATCATATTAAAGCTATATAAGCACGTTATTGTATGAAAACATTCAGTGAAGGGTTTTGATGGAAGAATATACAGAATAAAAGGTTTGAAAATCGGTTATTCAAAAATAATCAACATTGCCGAAGTCAATATTTCTCGACAACTTATTCAAACAGACGTATCTGATTTTGTAAACAAAGAGGGGAACAAAGATTCAATCGTAAATTTCTCAAAATTCTCAGCACCCCCCAGGGAAATTAGCATCACTATCATGTTAGGGAAATGTTATTCCTTGTGTTTCCTAGTCCTTGTTTGTGTGAACGTGCTAGGGGTTTCAATTATTTTACAATTGAATTTGTTTTCCCCTATTTGTTCACAAAATCAGATACGTCATTTTGCATAAGTTGTCGAGATTTTGCCCAGCACCCGGTTACTGCAATATGACATAGTAGCCAGGATCTTTTGAAACGTCAAACCTAAAAATCCAATGGATCAACAGGGCCCAGATTCTATTCGATGAATAGGTACGGCGAAGCGCGTAACAAATATTCTCAATCCGTTAAACAAACTCATTGTGAATATATTCAGAGGAAAATCAATTCGCATCAAAACAACAGCAACAGCAAAACAACAGATTTAATGAATATTTCGTCGATAGTATTTTGTCAATCAATCAGTCCATTGATCTGGTCGATGAGCCAGACGAAATAAAACAGCCGAATAAGGTTATCTGTAGTTTTGAAAGTTTTTCACCCAATAACGTTAGAGGATCTAAAATCTATTTGCTTTTCTTAGAACAAAACGCTTGGAGTAAAGGGCGAACACGAATCAAACCAAAATTTTAGGGTAGTTTTATACATATATTTACTTCAAAAATCAAAAGAAAAGTTAATCGATGGAGCCTTGAGTGTAAAATTGAACGCATTTTCGCTTGATGCCCTCCATCAAAGTCTTTACAGTGTCATCCGGTACCAGTTTCTCAGTTTTTTTTCCATTTTCTTAACATGTCCTTCTCGTCTTTGACTGTCTTCTTGCTCTTCCGAAGTTCCCGCTTCATCATTGCCCAGTACTGCTCCACCGGGCGCAGCTCCGGACAGTTTGGCGGATTCATGTCCTTTGGAACAAAATGGACAGAATTGGCCTCATACCACTCCAAGACACTTTTAGAATAGTGGCATGATGCCAAATCTGGCCAAAATAGCGGAGCTTCGTCGTGCTGCTGCAAGAACGGCAAAAGGCGCTTCTCGAGGCACTCAGATTTGTAGATCTCGCCATTTACTGTGCCCTTTGTCACGAAAGGCTCACTCCTCAGTCCGCAAGAGCAGATAGCCTGCCAAATGAGATATTTGGAGGTGAACTTCGACATTTTCTTCTTCTTAAATTTGTCGTCCACATAGAACTTGCTCTTGCCGGTTAAAAACTCCAACCCCGGAATTTGCTTAAAATCGGCTTTTATATACGTTTCGTCGTCCATCACACAGCAGCCATATGTTGTCAGCATCTTCTCGTAGAGCTTCCGTGCCCGAGTTTTAGCCGTCGATTGTTGCCGCTCATCGCGGTTTGGGAAGTTCTGTACCTTGTATGTATGTAGTCCAGCTCTCTTCTTTGCATTCTGGACGTAGCTCTGCGACATGCCGATCTTTTTAGCCAAATCACGGCTTAAGACGTTGGGATTTGCTTTAATCATCCGCTTCACCTTTCCCTCCGTCTTTTTGTTCTCCGGTCCCGGTTTTCTTCCAGCTCCTTTGCCGTGGTCCAACGTCAACCGCTCCTGGAACCGCTTCAACACTCTGGAGACGGTTGAATGGTGAATGTTCAACATTTTTCCTAACTTCCGTTTCGATAGGTCAGGAAATTCCAGGTGTTTGGAAAGAATTTGTTCTCTCGACTCGCGTTGGTTCACCTCCATTTTCGTTGAATCGAAAAGCACGACTTCGAGTTTGACAGCATGTAAACAATACACATCAATGAGAAAGTGTGCAAAATTTGGTGGATTTTTACGCAATGGTAAAAAAGTTATGCCCTGTTGAATGTGTCGCAATAATTTCGTGTTCGCCCTTTAGATAACGTAAATGTAAGAGTAGTACAAGGTTGCTCTTTATTTATTCCCAAAAGTCACAGGAACTATTAGAGCCGAGAGTATTGTCCTATTAACATGTTGCACACTTTATTAAAACAAATAAGAAAATGTTGTAAAACGCCAGCTATTATCGTATTTCGATAGTAATGATTTGATTGCGCCGGAAAAATCAGCATTCTTATAAAACTGCGTAAAATTTAATGAATTTAGTTTACGAAGAGCGTAAAGATACGATTGTTGCTGTCTTTTTGGATCTGAAACGCCCTTTTAAAAATATTTGTAGGCTCTTGTTGTTAGAAATAATCAACCGCTTTGGATTTTCGGGTGCTGCATATAAAGCCTGTCCACGTTAAATTTCTGAAACCAAAATAATAGAAGCAAAAAAAATTTACGCATAATTCAACAAAACCGATTGTATATTTCACAATAATAGAGTAATATCTACATTAGAAATAGTTAATTAAGATGTTAATCCTTCTTTCTTCGATATCCTCAGATACGTAAAATTCTCGAACATTCTGTGGTACACCCGCCATCAGGTTCCGTACGGTATCCTCAGATACGCCCGCCGTGACGATTCTCTATCTTCTCTTGAAATCATCGGTACCATTTGCTTTCTTCTTAGTTTCGAAGAGTTTCCGCTTACGTAGAGCCCAGTACTCTATGGGGCGAAGTTGTGGACAGTTTGGTGGATTGGCTGTTTTTGGTACGTATTTGAGCTTTTGTACCTTATACCATTCCAGGACGGATTTCGTATAGTGACAAAAGGCCAAACCAGGCCAAAACAGAGCTGGAGAGTCGAAACTTTTGATGAACGGTAGCAACCGCTTTTGCAGACAATCTTTCTCGTACACATCCTTATTGATAGTGCCGGTAGAGACGAAACTTTTAGATTTTTGACCACAACAACATATGGCCTGCCAAATCAAATAATTCTTCGGGAATTTGGACACCTTCTTTGTCCGGAAATGCTCGGCAACGGCGTTCCTTTGCATTTCGGTATTAAAAGCCAGACCCGGAAGCTGTTTAAAGTCTTTGAGTACGTATGTTTCGTCGTCCATTATGATATAAGAAAATGTTCGCAAAACATTGGTGTAAAGCTCCTTAGCGCGACTTTTGGTAGTGAAATTTTGCTTGTCATCACGAATGGGCACCTTTTTCACTTTTTACGCTTTCAGTCCTTGCCTCTGCTTCACTTTTTGTACGTATGATTTTGACTTCCCAAGATTGGATTTTTTCTCAATAATGACTACCACCTTCTTGTCCATTTTTCGGAAGCTTACTTTTCGATTTGTTCTACTTCCAACCTTCCGATCCACAGTCAAGCGCTGGTCAAATGATTTGCAAACACAAAACACGGTACTTTTCGGTAGTTTTAGTTTCTTGGCAAGATCGCGTACCGATAAATTCGGATTTTGCTGCCGTTCGCAAAAAATGCGTTTGCGCCCTCCAACTTGATTCGACGCCATTTTATTGAATGTTACAAGAATGTAAACATATTGTACCACGAAATAAAGTGGAGCGTTTTAGCTGTCATATAAGTGAAATATTTCCGTGAAATAATTCAAAATCTACACTGAAAGAATAGTGTCAGAATATTACCGTGGACAGGTTTTACTAAAGTTTCGATCAAAATTTGGTCGACTTAAACTTGACGAAGTTCCTTTCATCGTGCATTAAAAAAATGCACACCCCTCATTTTGAAGATGTGTGCGTGTAGCATCATGCCTCAATTTTGATTTTGAGATTAGCACTTCTTGATAACTGAATGTCGTCGAAGGAAGAGAAGCAACGCATCAAAAATTTGCACGTGCATGGCGAAAATCCAAACTACTCTCACGCCAAGTAGGCGAAATTGTTGAGTGTTACTAAATCAACTGTTACCAACGTATTAAAAGTGTTCGGTGAACGTTTGTCGACAGCCAGGAAAGCTGGATCGGGGAGAAATCGAAAGCCGGAGGCCATAGCGACGACAAAAAGAATTGCCCGCTGTTTCGAGCGGAACTCCAACCTATCCTTCCGAGATGTCGCAAAGAAGCTGGGAGTGGCGCCTTCAACCGTGGATAGAGCTAAAAAACGAGCTGGACAGTCGACTTACAAGAAAGTGGTGACTCCAAATCGCGACGATAAACAAAACACGTCGACCAAAGCACGATCGCGAAAGTGTACACGACGATGCTGACGAAGTTTGATTGCGTGGTACAGGACGGTGAAACTTACGTCAAGGCAGACTTTAAAGAGCTTCCTGGACAGGAATTTTATACGGCAACCGGACGGGGAAAGGTGGCAGATATTTTCAAGCACATTTAACTGCCAAAGTTCGCGAAGAAATATCTGGTGTGGCAGGCCATCTGTACCTGTGGCTTGAAGAGCAACGTTTACATTGCGACCGGAACCGTCAACCAGGAAGTTTATCTGAGCGAGTGCCTACAAAAACGTCTACTGTCATTCCTGAAGCGACACAATTGTTCCATTCTATTTTGGCCGGATTTGGCATTTTGCCATTACAGCAAAAAGCCATGGAGTGGTATGCTGCCAAAAACATTCAAATGGTACCCAAGGACAAGAACCCTCCCAACACGCCAGAGCTCCGCCCTATCGAACAATATTGAGCCATCGTCAACGGAACCTTAATAAGACTCAAAAAGCTGTTGTGAGCGAGAAACAGTTCAAGGCAAACTTTCGTTCTGCGGCGAATAAAGTGGACAAGAAGACTGTACAAAATCTTATGGCAGGTGTTAAACGAAAGACCCGGCAATTCGCATTCGGTAAAAAGAAAGCTTAGCTGAATATTTCTCCTGTAGTCTGTATTAACTGAACTTGAAAAAGAAAAAGAATTTGACTTATTAATAAAAACTTTGATCGACGCACACACATCACTGTTTGACCAAATTTTGATCGGAACACCCTTTAGTGGAAAATTGTACACGTGAACAGCGAGCATCTTTAAAAGTTAGGCCTTAAACAGCTATGTAATAACTTACCTAAACCAAAATGTTTTTCCAGGAATTTTATAACTTTCTCTACAGAATAAACTATTCCGATATGGAAGTTTATGGAATTTTGATTCTCACTCGCCAGCTGTACGTGCGATGAAATCAGCCAACCATTCATCTCAACCGGGAATATTAACAGTGAAATCTACATCAAAGAGTGCCTTCAAAAACACCTATTGCTACTTCTAAAGCAACATTCTCAAAACAAGCTGTTTTGGCCCGATTTGCCATCTTGCCACTACTCAACAGTGACGAAGAAATGGTCCGAGGAAAATAATATCATTGTGGTACCTCGTGACATTAATCCTCCAAACAGTCCAGAGCTCCGACCGATCGAGAAATTTTGGGCAATCATGAAGGCTGATTGTCGGAAAATGGGAGAAGAGTCCAAATCGGTTCAAAACTTCAAAAATAGATGTGGGCATAAGCTTACAAAACCAGAGAAGGTAAACTTGTCCAAACCTTGATGGCAGGAGTCAAGTCAAAGGTCCGAAAGTTTGAGCGTGAGGGTGAAATTTAAATCTATTATTGCAAAAGTGTAAAGGAACATACCTGAGGAAAATAAATGTTGATAGAATGATTTGTTGGGATTTCTGTTAAACCTATAGCTTTCGTGTGATGATACAAAATTTATTTCCGGACACGCTGTACTATTCGCAATGGAACGTGAAGTTAAAAATCACTGATGGCACTCTTCTTATTTACATCGAAGTTACGGTTGATAAAAAAAAACATGAAGAAATGATTGATAATTATTATGTTGGTGAGTTCTATGGAATTTAAAAGGAAACAAAACGGTCATCTATTTGAATTTTGAAAATTTTCGAAACCTAACCTCACTTTTGATCGCCCATCAGTGGTTGCAACATCCTTATTCAAAGAATCTCTTTTATGCTAACCATAATTGGCTTCAATTTGAACGCATTTCACGGGCATAACACTATAATAACTGACCTCCGTAAAAATAACTTTAACTTGGTAGCAAAACCGGCTCATCAACAGCTTGCTTCTGCGCGATCGGCATCGGCTTTGTCATCTGCCAAAAAGGAGAACCCGACAACAGCCAAAAAAATGTGTTAATCCGCTAAACAGACATTATCGCAAGATTGATGATCATTACCTTAAGGCGTTTAGCATCATCATCATCATCATCATCATAAGATGGAAAGACACACGCGAAAGCAATGAGCAATCAAAAGATTCCTTTGAGGAAAAAAAAATCTAGGACACGAACCCCGAAAAATATGCACCAAAGAACAAAGAACAAACCCCCGCGCCTCACGTGGAGTGCTAATTTGGCAGCTTTTGTCGCGCTATTACAGCCCATTTCGTGACGATCGTAATTTTCTCTAGCTCAGCACTCTCCCGTTGCCGCGCTTTAATGGAGCCGATTACAAGGGAAGACTGGTTCCAGAACCACCTGAAACAAGTCGCCTCCGTCGCCGTCGCCGCCTGACCGAAACTCTGTCTTATCTCATTTTTCTCTTTCTTTTTTACGACATCCTTAATTAAGATGACAAACAGAACGCGGAGAGAAAGACCATCTCGGAGGAAACTTGATTTAAGAACTTATGTCGGGAAAGGGGAAAAAACTTGTCCCATTACTATAAATTTCGATAAAAGTGGCTTTGACACGTTTTCGCCGCCGTAGTCATCGGGCTCACTTTGTGAAGCACACTGCAGCATGGCGAAGCTGTCGTTACTCGAAGAAATTCAAAACAACCCGCTAAACATTTGAACCGCTTCCAAGATCTGATTTAACTTGATTTTAAAAACTACGCATTATGAGTCACCAAATTTGTTTTCTCCCCGTCTACGTCAATTGCTTCAGCGTGATTTGTTTAACAACTTAATTTGGACCAAACCCTGCTGCGCACGTGAACCGGTTTGTTAGGCGTTTTCTTTCGTCACCGTTCTAACCTGATAAGAGGCCGAATTCCTATCATTTGAAAATGTAAAATCTCTTTATTTATATCCACACAAAAATTCCTATTGGTTTCTCTTCACCGTGTCATGAATCCATTTGACGTACTTCGGGATGTCAACATAGACGTACGGTGTCCCGGCGTCTGAATCCAGGATCCCGATCGACAGCATCGCCACCTGGTAGATTCGATTGTGATATTCCACCTCCAGAGCCGATCCCGCGCCACCGATCATTTCGATCGTCCGGTTGTTGTAACTGCTGGCACAAATGTGGCCCTCGTTGAGCGAGATTCGATTCTGGACCAGCTTTCGGCAGCTGTCCAGCTCGACGTAACGCATCCAGTACTGCTGCGGCCGCGGTTTACTGGCCCAGAGGGCATTGTACACGTTCGGCTGGTTGACGGTGCCGATTTCGAACTTGATCAGCGGCAGACAGATGGGCTTAACGGCTGGAAATAGTTGGAACAGAAAGGGCATTACTTCAGGTTAGCCGGGGCACAGTGAGCAGTTTTTGCAATAGATCATTGCACGGAATGTATTAACCTCACTTTTTTGACAGTTCAGGGAGCTTGTTTACAAGGTGTTAGAATTTCAACTGCTCAAACGCATTTTTTCATTGGATTTTTCCGAATTCTGTATGATTAGATTCAGGAAATGATGTAAAAATAAGCACTGGTGTCTGTTTTCCGACAATTTTACTTCAATCGTAATAAATTTAGACCACAAAATTGCAAACCGATGTTTCCGAATATATTCTAAGTCCACTTAAACAAGCTCCTCATAGACAAGAGATATGCGGAAATGTCGATTCACCGTTTTTGGCAACGGTGTTTATTTTATGTACAGAGGCTGATAACACTTGCCGCAGTGCAAAATTTGCACGATTGGCTCAGATTTGACAGCTCTCGCTGCACGATTGGCTCAAAAATGGCTGCTTCCGCATATCTCTTACTAATAGCGAATGTCGGTTTTGTGAACTGTCAAAACTGCATTGATTGCACGATGGCGTAATGATCTATATCTGAAATTTTCAAATAATGCAAGACAGGAAGATTGTAAATAACAGTCTTTAAAAAATCTCGCGGAACATTTGAAAAGTTGATCGATTCCCTTCATTGAATTTCTTTCTTTGGTTTATCACGGCTAAGGAGTGTTACGAAAAGTAGTTATAAACATTCAAAAATTGAATTAAATCTATTAGGTTTAGTGACGTTTAACGCACGCACACTACAGCGCCATTTAGATCAAAGGAGTGCAAGTAAGAAGGAGAATCATTTGGGGGGGAAACAAACCATCATTCATCTGCATGTGACAGAAAGGGAAAGGTGATTAAACGTCAAAAAACCTAATAGGCAATTCGCAAATTTTCATAGATGTATTTTATTACAGCTCAACATGTTAAGATATGAATTAAACTAACAAATTATTCAGATTGCTGATTTCGATTCAATATGATCGTACATAAGACTTCATATCGTCCGTCATGTTCTGCATAGTGTGTTTTGTGCACTTCCTGAATGCTGCTGACCAGCTTTCTTGAATTCTGGCATGTCGTGAGCTACTGCACCTGCCTTTTTGAGGTTCCGCTTGACGTTTGCCCAGTACCGTTCGATCGGTCGCAGTTGGGAACAGTTTGGTGGGATGATATCTTTTTCAACGAACTCAACGTTGTTATCAGGAAACCACTGTAACGTTTGCATTTAAAAAAAAATGGACAAAAATTGCCGATTTTTCATGGGTTTACCTTCACCCGCACTGACGAAACTACCCATGCAGCATCAATCATAGTAACCCACGAGTCAGCAGACAAAATTTGACAGCTCTATCAGTCGAACTCTATCCGTGATGGCAAAAACAGTGAAGCAACTCCGTTCAGAAGTGTGCGTGCTCAAAGAACGGCACCCCGCCGCGTCGAAAATGGACATTGTGCGGCACTTTGTGGACGCCGGATACGCCCGTTCCGACATCTACAACATCTTGGCACTATTAGACAACAATCAGAGCATCGAAAGAAAGCCCGGTTCCGGACGGCCGACGACCCTGAGCGACAAGAAGCTCCAAAGGATGCTGAAGAGGAAGACCGAGGGAAAAGTGGCTACATTGCTGCGTGCGCTTGGCCGGGAGGTCGGTTCAACCGGCCAAACAGTGAAAAAGTACCTGGCGAACATGAACATACATGTCAGGAAGCGGAAGTCGCGTCCACTGGTTTCGGAGCTGCAGGCAATGACGCAGCGGCAGCGGCTGAATAAGATGGTCAACTCGATTTTCCCGGCGAATCGCGACGTGGCAGTGGTGATGGTCGACGAGACCTATCTCACCCTGGATGGCAACGACTGGCAGGGCACTTCGTATTTTACTTCCCCAACGAAGGAAGTGAGCTCCGAGGTGAAGTTCATTTCACACACCAAGTTCCCCAAGAAGGTGCTGCTGTGGCTGACAATCAGCGAGAAGGGGATGTCAAAGCCGCTCTTCTTTCGCTCCGGACTGGCCGTGAACGGGGAAATTTATAGTACGAAATGCCTGCCGGAAGTTGCGTCGTTCATCAAGAAATACCATAAGGGCGAAGACGCGGTGTTCTGGCCGGATCTGGCGTCGGCCCACTACTCGAAGCGATCGTTGGAGGAGATGGAGCGGCTGAATATCGATGTGGTACCCAAGTCGGCGAACCCGCCCAACGTCCTCCAGCTGCGTCCCATCGAGAATTTCTGGGCCAACCTGAAGCGTAAGATCTACTCCAACAATTTTGTCGCGAAAACTGAGGAGAAATTGATAAATAAAACGAAGAAAGAACTCAAAAACATGCCTACACGCATGTTTTTGTCCGCCATGGCGAATGTTCCGGTTAACTGCCGGAAGGCTGCTCGGAAGGGCGTAGAATTTTTTTGCAAGTAAGTTTAAATAATTACCTTCCATGGGAAATTTATCAAAAGCAATTATCTGTCTTAGCTTTTTTTTTATCACCATCCGAAAAAAAGTCCATTTTTTAATGCAAACGTTATACTGCAGTACATTTAAAAAAAATCGCATTGCGACCGTCACGAAAAGTGGTCAGTTATTGATTATTAATATCTCAGTCATTTCTCACAAGATTTTCAAAATTTTTACACCAATCGATCAGAAGTATTTCTACGCATCAATTTTAATACATAACAGAGTTAATTTCGGGCCACATATGATTGAAAAATTCATAAATGTTAAACCTTGCCTTAAAAAGTATATTAATTTCTTCAGGCCTAACGGGTCATATATGATTCCAAGAGGATAATGGCTGTATAAAATCACACAGACTGTATAAAAGTGTACACTGTCTTAGGCAAATTTGTTTTCCATCACTTTTTCTATCTGGAAAATATAAAAAAAAACTTATGACTGTAAGGCCTAATTGACGACCTAGAACATCCTGAATATGAGAAAGTTCAGGAAGAAAAAAATAAATGCCTTATTAATAGTGAAAAGCGTTGTATTAGAATATTGTACATATGCATACGTATTATTGAATTCTCGTTGAAAAACTTTAAATATCTTTGTATCTTTCTGGGAGGTTCTAGGTCATCCAAAATGTACTTGAGTTCAAAACTTCAGATCTAAAGTTGTAACAGTAACTTTTAGGGTTATATAACGTTACGATATGTATTCAAACATATTGAATGAACATTTTGGAAGGTCAACAGTCGTGATTTGATAATTTTATGATATTCTAGGTCATCCAAACTGTCCTTAAGTTCAGAACTTAAGATCTACAGTAGTAATTATAGCTTTTTTGGCTATATAAAGTTACGATACGTATTCAACCATATTCAGTAAATATTCTCGAACGTAAAAAAACATTATGACATAAACGGGGATGATCTAGGTCATCCGAACTGTTCTTGAGTTTAGAACATAAGATCTACAGTTGTAACAGTAGGTGTTTGGAGTGTACAAAGGGACGATATGTATTTAAAAATATTGATTGAATTGTGTGGAAGGACAACATATATAATGCGACAATCTTGATATATTCTAGGTACTCCAAACTGTCCTTAAGTTCAAAACATGAGATCTACAGTTGTAACAGTTTTTTTTTGAGCTATATATGGTGACAATATGTATTCAAACATATTCAATGAATCTTTTGGATGGGCAACAGTTATTATTTTATATTTTATCTTGATATATTCTAGGTAATCCAAACCGTTCTGGAGTTCAGAACTTGCAATCTTCGGTAATAACAGTAGTTTTTTGGGCTATACAAAGTTACGTCACATATTCAAGTATATTCAGTGAATATTTTCGAACGTAAAAAAAAACACCAGAAGATAATCTTGGGATGGTTTAGGTCATCCAAACTGTCTTGGCGTTCTTAAGATTTACAGTTATAACAGTACATTTAAGTCAACTAACTAAATAAAAATAAGTCCTCTATCTGATTTTTTGAATTTGTTACCACTTTTCTCGACTATTTGGCTACCAAAAGAGTAGTCCGCTTTAGAAAAAAATGAATCTAACAAAATATTTTTGAAAAAAAAGTGAGTGTAAGAAATCACTTGATTCTTTTATGTAGTTCCTTCAATGGACATTTTATTTGCATACAAGCTGAACCCGGTGCGAGCCTTGCTACGCTTGAAACTGGTGCTTTTATGCTTTTTTTTTAGTTATATTTCGTTTGCTAATGTGTGTAAATTCTGCAAAATGAAACGAAGGTGAGTGTTTTTAATTTAACTCGTTTTTCTTTCTGTTTAGAAGCATTTCATAGACAAAACATTAATCTTCAAACAACGCCGTATCCTGTCAGTTTGAACGTAACCTGAGATTAACTTCTTGCGCATAATGTAGCACTGAGAGGATTCTTCATTCTTGACTAAGAAGGGGTTCAAACTTCTATTAGAACATACTGCTTACCTGACAAATACATATTTTGTGTTTTAGTTGCCTGGATAATTCTCATTTTTGGTTGAAATTCCTGTTTCATTTGTTTGAGAGCCCCCCTTCAGAAGGGGAGGGGCCTCGAACCACCATAAAAAATTCCTGCATCCAAAAACCCCCACATGCCAAATTTGGATCCATTTGCTTGATTAGTTCTCGAGTTATGCAGAAATTTGTGTTTCATTTCTATGGGAGCCTCCCCTTCCAGACGGGAAAGGAGTCTCGAACCATCATAAGAACCTTCTCCGGCCCCAAAAATTCCTGCATACAAATTTTCATAAAAGAATTTTCATGAGAAGAATTCTCATGTTTTGTTCAAATTTGAGTTTCATTTTTACCACCACCGTAGAAACATTTGTTGCCTTCTTAAACCTCCACATGCCAAATTTCGTTCCATTTGCTTGATTAGTTCTCGAGTTATGCCCCAAAAACTCCTTCATACAAATTTTCAAAACAGTAGGGTTGATTCTCATGTTTGGTTGAAAT
Organism: Aedes koreicus; assembly: GCA_024533555.2. NCBI lineage: Eukaryota > Metazoa > Arthropoda > Insecta > Diptera > Culicidae > Aedes > Aedes koreicus. The sequence continues at coordinate 372,617 of JAHHFK020005833.1, forward strand.
TTCTGTTTCATTTGTATGCGAGCCCACCTCCCCCCCCCCCCCCCCATTAAAAGGGGGGTCCCGAACCACCGAAGAAACATATTTTCTCTTCATAAACCTTCACATGCCAAATTTGGTTCCATTTGCTTGATTCATTTTTGAGTTATGAAGAAATTTTGTTTTGCATTAGGGGAATAATTTAAAAATTTGTTTTTTTTTTGAGTTATGCAAAAATTTGTGTTTCATTTGTATGGGAGCCCTCCCTTCCAGAGGGAAAAACCGAAAACGGAATACCCAGGGAAGGCGCGGAAGATAAGACAGTACTTTAACAATAACCCAAACCTTTCCACCCGATACGTGGCCAAAAAGGTCAATTCGTCCAAGTGGTTCGTCCAGCAGACCATGAAGCGGGCTGGGCTACGTGTTTTTAAGGTCAGGAAGGCGCCATACCGGACTGACAATCAAAACACGGTGGCCAAATTGCGGTCGCGGAAGCTGTACAGTGAGTGGCTGGTCAAGCCAGGATGTCTCGTCGTGGACGACGAGACATATATCAAGGCGGACACCAAACAAATCCCCGGCCTCGAGTTTTTTGTCGGTACGTCCCGCATGGAGGTTCCGGAAAAGTTCCGCAAGAGAAAGATGGACAAATTCGCGAAGAAGTACCTGTTGTGGCAGGCGATCTGCGATGCGAGTGCGGACGGTACAGCAAGCCGTTCGTTACAACCGGCACCATAAACGGGCAGATTTATCGAGAGGAATGCTTGCAGAAGCGCTTGCTGCCCTCCTCCGCTCTCACCTCGGTCCCACGCTGTTCTGGCTGGATCTCGCTTCGTGCCATTACGCCAAGCCTGTAATGCATTGGTACGAAGCGAAGGGCGTTAATGTGGTCCCGAAGGAGGCGAACCCGCCAAATACACCAGAACTTCGTCCGATCGAAAAGTTTTGGGCGATAATGAAGAAGAAGTTAAGAAAACGAAAAACATTCAAACCCGATGAAGCTTTCAAGAAAAACTGGGAGAAATTGTGTACGGAAGATGGACAAAGCCTCGCCCAAGATCTCATGAGCAGTGTTAAGAGAAATGTACGAGCATTCAGCTTGGGGGAGGAAATTCAATAAATAAATTACGCCAAAACATAGCTATATATAGTTATTTAATCCCTGAAAATTTGAGAAGTATCCGATTTAAAATGAATTGTTGGTGATCATTTTTGTGTGTCTCATTTTTTCCGAGTCCAGTCTTTATACATACATATAAGATTGGATAAATGTTTTGAGTGTTTTGCTCCTATCCCGTTCAATTCGTCATGGGGTTCACTGGGTTTATTTGTATAGAAATATGAAAAATTATTATGAAATAGCTCAAAAATTGTTTAATAATAATGTAAAATGGGACCACGTGTGTCGCATTCAAGCTAATCTAGAGTGCTGTGACCGACCAGCGCTCTGCAATTTGACAAGTTCAATTGAGGTAAAGGCGGGACAGCGTTTGCCAGGGCATCATGTTTTTTGGTTTATATTTCTCGACTTTTAGCCCAGATCGCTTAATTTCGTTGACTATTTTACAATAGGTACAAGTGATTTTTTTTTACAATCGGCGGTGCGAAAATATTGACTTTAGATTTTCCGAAAAATAGTGACTTCAGTGACTTTTGGATGCAAATAGTGACTTTTTAGTGACTAGACTTAAAATAGTGACCAAGTCAATAAAAAGTGACCTGCAACCAGCCCTGACTCTTCCCCGATGTTTTTCAAATTGTAGTCATTGAGGTTAGGTAGGTTATCAAATTCTACAAATTTTATCCAACCCATCAGGGATAATATGTAAATTAGAATATTAAATTAATGAAACACACCACTAAACAAACGTAGAAACAACAAAGAAGTAGAGCCCTCTAGGTTAAGCAATTAATCATGTAAAAAGGTTAAATGTTAAAAATTGGTTAAATTAAATAAAGAGACATTTTATTACTATTATTTGCTTAGGATAATGAGTAAATTTTGTTCAAAAACCGAAAGACCACAATATACAATTTTATCATTGTTTTTCTTTAGCGTTTAGATTTTCTTGGCCTTAAAGTTGAAGGTGGTATCGATTCCGATAAACCATACAAAAACACTCTCCGAACCTCTACTGGAATAGATTCCAGAGTTTCCGGAAATGGCCAAATTCCCTTGTTCCATGGAATGCAGTTTCTGAGGTTCGGGATGAAAAATCATGAATTTTGTCGACGGCTCAAGCAAATGAGATTCTGAATGTGTCCTGTTCAGATCACTACCGAAGCCGATTCCAGGTGTTGACGTATCCAGAAGGACCAAAATTTATAATTGCTAAAATGCTATTTTTATTATCCACACCTTTCAGTTGATGCCAAGAGATCAATAATCGGATAAAAAACGAATTTTCGAAGGGGAGTCAAAGTATTGAGCTATTTTTGACGCTTATGTACTATGTGTTACTTTTTTGTTGTTGCGCCACTCCTAGAGGACGCTGAAAACTTTTCCGACCATCATATGATTGCTTTTAAAAGCTAGGAAAAGCCTAATAATTACAGATTTAGTGATAGTCACCTATTTGCAACCTTTTTGCAAGATGTATACCACATTTTCTGAAGGAGGTCGTGATCGCAAATATTTCAGTTTCTTTTGAGAATTTAGTGGAGATATTAGTGTAAACAATATAAATGTGCATGTTATAAGGGAAGCATTGAAAAAATTAGATATCCTCAAGATTATGGAACCGATGGGATTCCCCCTATTTTTCTACTTATCTTCGGAGCTTACAACTCCCTTGTATTGGCTTTTCAATATGTCGATCGAATCCGGTATTTTGCTAACTCGTGAAAAAGTTCCTATCTAGCGGAATTTGGGGCAATTGTGCCTTAGGAGCAAGTGAGCCACTAGCCATTTTTTCAGTAAAAATTTAATTAAATGATCAAATGATTACAAATATAAGTTTATTCCTCTTACTAGACATAGTGTATCAAATTTCATATAGAATAGTCCACTTTTCAAATTTTTTCATCTATTTTATGCTGCGCAACAAAATTGAGTGTAAATATTCTTATAATAAGGAGTGTATCGAAAATAAGCTATCCACAAACTTTCTTTCAAATTTTGTTGAAAACCGATATTTTATTCATACAAAAAATTGATCCTTTATTGTACGAGGTTAAACTTGAACATAATGAAGACCGGATGAAATTTAAGTTATTCCTTCGCGAATTTTCGAACCTTGGATTGAATGCTCTTCATCAAGTTCCGGACAAGTGTTGCATCGCATTTTTTGGACGCTTGAGCCCAAATTTTTTGAACTCCTGCATGTTCCCAGCTGCCTTACCAGTCTTCTTGAAGACTCTCTTCACGATTGCCCAGTAACGTTCGATGGGTCGAAGCTGAGGGCAATTTGGTGGATTGATATTTTTCTCAACGAAATCTATACCCTTTTCCGCAAGCCAATTGAGAGTGGTTTTGGCTTAGTGAGCCGACGCTAAATCCGGCCAAAACAGTGGAGGTGTACTATGCTTCTTATATAAAGGCAACAATCTCTTCTGAGACACTCAGATCGATAGATTTCCGCATTTATAGTTCCGGTAGTGTAAAAAATGGTTGACTTCAAACCACAGGAACATATTGCTTGCCATACCAGTACCTTTTGACCGAATTTCTCCACTTGAATCGACCTGTCCGCATCGCTCACATCCTCCCCAACGACGGCAGTAAAGTATTGTGGACCTGGAAGGGTTTTTGAGTCCTCCTTTACATAGGTCTCATCGTCCATCAAAACGCATGCATCCGGACGCTGCAAAAGACGCGAATACAATTTCCGGGCCCTTGTTGCTGCTCGCTTCTTCTGTTCTGCACTTTGTTTCGAGATTTTCTGCTTCTTGTAGGTCTTCAGGTGGTTCCGCCTCTTGATACGCTGGATCATTCCGACACTCGTTCCTGCTTTTTTGGCCAAATCACGTATTGACATTGATTTTTTCTTCATGATTAGAGATACCACTTTCTGCTCCAGTTTCGGGTTGGAAGAACCGGGTTTTCTGCCTCTTCCTGGTAGCTCATCCAAAGAATAGTGTTCCCCAAACTTATTAATGATGGTTTTAACACTCGCATGATGAATTCCAAACCGCTTCGCCAATTTTCGCATAGTAATACCCTTCTCACTTAGCCATGTGTCCAGAACCTTAATTTTCACTTCCTTTTCAATACGCGACATTTTGAAAACGCAGAATTTTAACCGCACAAACAAGTAAACAAAAGAAAGCTGACAGTCAAACGCACAGCATGCAGTGTTCAGAGCATAAAAAACCATTACAAATACATGCGTACAACGCAAATGTATTTGGATAGCTTATATTCGATACACTCCTTATTTATTATTTATTTAATATAAATAATTGACAGCTTAGAAACAAACAATCGAGAAGGTATGTGTCACACCGCAAAGCTGAGTAAAAAAAGAGGTGGGTGGGGGGGTAGGCAAAAAAATTTTTTTTTTTTTTAAAGAAAAAAAAAAAAATAAAAAAAAAAACTTTAGGGTTAAAGTCCACCACTGTTTGTGCCAAGAGTGCCACCCCTGTATTCGCTATTCTTCTTCAGAGTGAAGCTAAAAAACGTAAACATTGTTGTTGAGTTCACAATGAAGCAGGATGGTGCGTCGAAAAGGGCACTTCGGTGAAACGAGCCGCGCAGGAACATGAAGTTCCACGGAAAACGCTCGCCAAATACCCGAAACTCAACGAGACAACTCCCATCGCCAGTTTGGAGCTAAGTTTGGGTCGTCATGAGTCTGTTTTCAACACACAGCAAGACAAAGAATTGGTAAACCACATTTTGGAGCTTGAAAAACGATGTTACGGAATTGCCCTCGTGATGTACGCAGCCTTGCGTTTGAGCTAGCAGAGCTGAACAACATAAACCATCCATTCAATCGAGACTAGGAACTGGCCGGTTGAGATTGGTTTTACGGTTTCCGTAACAGGCACCAGGAACTTTCCCTCAGGATTGCAGAACCCACATCAGCTGCTCGCCTGCAGGGATTCAATCGAGTTGCTGTGGACAAATTCTCCAACATTCTTGAGGAAAAATGATGCCCTCAAAAGTTCCCCCCAAGCAGAATATTCAATGTAGACGAAACATCAATTTGCACGGTAAGAGTCAAAAGATCATTAAAAATGTGTAGCTATTTTTGTTTAATTTTATATTTCTATAAACCAGGTTCAAACCAAGAAGGCACGAGTGCTGGCCTTGAGAGGCAAAAAGAAAGTTGGCGGAATCACATCAGCGGAGCATGGATTTGTGGCAACGGCCTGCGTGGCCATGTCAGCGAACGGAATTTTCGTCCCACCGATGCTGCTTTTTGCGAGAGCAAGAATGACGGAGCGCTTGAAGAAGAGTGCTCCACCGAAAACGTTGTGTTGTTGTAATACAACCGGGTGGATGAAAGCCTTTGATTTCGACAAATTTTTCGATCACTTCCTGGAACATACTCGACCAACAGAATCGAGTCCAACTTTGTTGCTGCTTGATGGACACAGCTCACATACCAAAAACATGGCGTTTTTAGAAAAGGCAAGCTGGAATCACGTAACTGTAATCAGCTTCCCGCCGCACTGCAGTCATCGGATGCAACCTTTGGACGTAACCTTTATGGGACCGCTGAAGACGCATCTGTCCAGGGCAAGCGACGAATACCTCAAAGAAAATCCAGGCAAGGTCGTTACCGTAAATGAACTGAGTGAACTTTTTGGAAAGGCTTACATCAAAACACGTAACGCATCAATCGCAATCAACGGATTCGCTAAGACGGGACTGGTTCCCCGAAACAGGCGTGTGTTCACTGACGATTTTTTTGCACCTGCTGACGGACATTGACCTTACGTGCAGCGACCCGACTGACTTCAAGGAAACAAGTGATCATGATGGAACTGGTGGTGACATTGAAGCTTGCGGATCCATAGACAAAGACTTCGACAAAAACCTGACGGCGTTCAGCAACGATGAACATGTGGTTTCAGTTACTGAGAATGAAGATAAAGAAAACTGTGCGTCGGGAACCCCGCGTGCTCCACATCAAGGATTTGCAGTTTCTCCAGAGGCCTCCTCTGACTTCCTCTTCCAAAAACACGAACCCGAAAGATATCGCGAAAGAGGAATGAAAAGGCAACAGAGCTCACATCAAGTCCGTACCACACAGCTTTGAAGGAGGCTCAGGCATCGAAGGATATAGAAAATATCAAGAAAGCTAACAAGAGACGTCAAAAATCAAATACGAAGCAGCCCGCGAAACGCAAACGTAACGTTTGCATTAAAAAAATTGACAACATTTTTTCATGGGTTTACCTTCACCCGCACTGACAAAACTACCCATGCAGCAAACATAGTAACTCATGAGTCAGCAGACAAAACTTGACAGCTCTATCAGTCGAACTCTAACCGTGATGGCAAAAACAGTTCAAAAGTGTGCGCGTTCAAAGAACGGCACCCCGCCGCGTCGAAAACGGACATCGTGCGGCACTTTGTGGACGCCGGATATGCCCGTTCCGGCATCAACAACATCTTGGCACTATTAGACAACAATCAGAGCATCGAAAGAAAGCCCGGTTCCGGACGGCCGACGACCCTGAGCGACAAGAAGCTCCAAAAGATGCTGAAAAGGAAGACCGAGGGAAAAGTGGCTACATTGCTGCGTGCGCTTGGCCGGGAGGTCGGTTCAACCGGCCAAACAGTGAAAGAGTACCTGGAGAACATGAACATACATGTCAGGAAGCGGAAGTCGCGTCCACTGGTTCGGAGCTGCAGGCAATGACGCAGCGGCAGCGGCTGAATAAGATGGTCAACTCGATTTTCCCGGCGAATTGCGACGTGACGGTGATGATGGGCGACGAGACCTCTCACCCTGGATGGCAGCTGGCAGGGCACTTCGTATTTTACTTCCCCCACGAAGAAAGTGAGCTTCATTTCACACACCAAGTTCCCCAAGAAGGTGCTGCTGTGGCTGACAATCAGCGAGAAGGGGATGTCAAAGCCGCTCTTCTTTCGCTCCGGACTGGCCGTGAACGGGTAAATTTATAGTACGAAATGCCGGCCGGAGGTTGCGTCGTTCATCAAGAAATACCGCGGTGTTCTGGCCGGATCTGGCGCCGGCCCACTACTCGAAGCGATCGTTGGAGGAGATGGAGCGGCTGAATATCGGTGTGGTACCCAAGTCGGCGAACCCGCCCAACGTCCCCCAGCTGCGTCCCATCGAGAATTTCTGGGCCAACCGGAAGCGTAAGATCTACTCCAACAATTTTGTCGCGAAAACTGAGCTTAAATAATTACCTTCCATGGGAAATTTATCAAAAGCAATTATCTGACTTCGCTTGTTTTTTATCACCATCCGAAATAAAATCCATTTTTTAATGCAAACGTTATCATTCCAGCAGAAAATATCTCTGTTGGTATAGCGCTCGTTTGATGGATAGCTGGGGAGGTAAGCTTGATTAATGTTTTCTATTAAACATATTTTATATGTGAGGTTAATACTTGGGTATTGTAGCGTAGTATGGTCACCTTTTTTCAGTCACGCACGAACAACGAATAGAATCGGTGGTTCAAAAGCAATTTATACTGTTTGCACTTTGAAAATTAGGTTTGGACAAGATTTCCTTTTACCATTTTATAAAGCTCGTTGTATGCTCATCAGCATCCAAACATTAAAAAAGCGTCGAGAATTTGCAATGGTCTCAGTTGTAAATGATATCGTTTCGCATCGTATCGATGAATTACAAGAATTTGTATCAAAACTTAATATTTACATACCCAGTCGACTACGAAATCGAAATGTTTTTACTACAAGCCACCTAGTACAAATTATGCTAAATTTGGGCCTTTAAATCAGATGATGGCAACATACAATATGCATTGCGATAACGTTGACTTTACCACGACAAAATCTAAATTAAACAATACTTTAATGATATTTGCTAAAACGCTGCTCATAAATGTACTAGAATATAAGCCAAATACTGTTGCATATATATTTATATAGATTTAAGTGAAAAAACATTTAAAAAAACTGTAACTAAGGTCTACACGTGATTGACGTCAAATAAAGTTGAAGTTGTAAAGTTACAGCTGTTTGAAAATGTCGATTGATCAGAACTGACGCCAATGTACTAGGTAGGTTAAATAAATGTTCACCAACACTACATATTTACCCACCACAACAGATGCCAATACTCACAATCAGTCAGCAACACATCTTGATCCAGCACCACCATCGCCAGATCGTGCTCATAGCTCTGCGCATCGTACTGTTCGTGCTGAATCACCTTATGCGCCATACGCCGTTGAACTGGATCCGAGCACTTGACCCCTTCGCAGTCTTGGTCCACATCTATGTCGTACTCACCCAAAACGATCGTTGTTCTACAATAAATAAAAGCCATCGGTTATTATCAGCGGTAACAATTGACCTTAAACCCCCCTCTTAACGCAATTGATACTACGAACACTTCACTCACTCGTTTTCGGCAACATTGCTCGCACAAACGGCGGTCGTCAGAATGTGCTTCGTCGTGATCAACGTCCCATGGCAGAAATGAACCGGTTCGTCCGGGTAGTAGAATAGGGCCAACCAGGGGGATTCCTGAAGGCGACCCTCCGGTGGACGATAGCGATCATCGTATTCCGTTGCGCCGCAGTTTTTATTCAGAACATCACTCAACTCGAGCTGAGCTACATCCGGAAAGTGGAATGCTGCAAACGATACCGAGTAGATGAACAACAACGCTATTGATACAGGTCGCCACCGTTATTAAATCTTCCACCATACTCACCATCACTGAACTGAAGCGCCAAACCGATAAACAAAACACAACCGATCGCGTTTGCCCCGCGCATTGCTGGTGACTCGTTTGGACAATAATGCTTTCACCACGATCGTCTGCTGAAAACTGAAGTTGCGGCGGCCGATCGCAGCAATCCGAAGGTTTGATATTTTCAACATTCTTATCAGTTCGGTTTGTCCCATTTGAGCGAGTGATCTAGCAACAGCAGACGACGGGATTCCCCCGACCGGACCGGTATGTAAGTATGAACGTATACCAACGAGTGCTGCGCGTTCGGTTAGCGTACCAACTATTACAAAGAGTCTTCACCGCCAAGTGACATCACCAACTGTTTGGATTAATGTGATTGTTGTGGTTTAGGAAAAGGGACTTTCTTTCTCCATTTGAAGCTCTTGCTTCGAAGTATAGGAATATGTTTAAAAATTTCAAATATTGTTTCTATTTTAAAGTTGTTCCATCGTTTCTTATTTCGCAATTCACTTAAAAATGTTTCAACTAGATTTGACAGATTTTTGAACGGGCTGCCATTTCTTTGAAGGTTTTAATTATACAAAACAAGGATATTACTTAGTTGGCAAGTGCACGATTCATGGGTCAAATTTTTCACCTTGTCGACGGTGAGAGAGCTAATCTCATGCTATAAACATTCCTGGAGACCAAGAATTTCACGAGTAGTGAAAGTACAACATATTCTAGTCATTTTTTCACTGCCACGTCGTAGAACGTTTATATAGCGGCACTAACATCAAGTGTGATATTGGCGGGTTATTCTGTAATTCACTCTAAGACTTTTTATTTTCAATCTTAGGAGAACGATTAAAAGTAGACTTTTCATTTCCGTGGTAACTTATGTTGTTGTCCATTTGTTTTATGGAATGGATAACCAAAATCTAGGTTTGCTCATGGTATAATAACTGAATGTAATTGCACCATTTTCGAAAGGGGTGAATGTTTTGATCAGGGTTATTATCTGACAGTTCGAAATGAAGCACATAGTCACAGAAAAGTGTTATTTAAGACTGACGATGACAAGCATGTATGTTCGAGGTAGGACGCGGACGGTTCGCTCAGGAAACACCATTTAAGGCAGTGGAATCAACTTTTCCATATGGTTTATTTCAGTAGCAGTGTTTGGTGAGTCGTAGACAATATCATTGGATCATTGTTTTCGTATTACCTCCTTGTTTGCAAAGTTCATCGCGACCGCGCTCTAATTCAAAGTTCGTGTGTGGTTGGAATGCGAAGCAAAGAGATTGAGTAGGAACATATATCCTCCATACTAAACAATAAAGAAATTAGAAAGAAAAACAAATTAAAAATAAACCCACTAGATAGGAACCTTTCTTTTTTTGGTTTTGAATTGTGCGGGTTTTGATTTTTTTTTATTTGGGGGGGGCAATTAGTTCAAAAATGGGGGGGGGGGGAATTTTTGGGGGGGGGGAAAAAATTTTAATGTGGTTTTTTTTTTTTTTTTTTTTTTTTTTTTGGGGGGGTGGTGGGAGTTTGTGATATTTTTTTGTGTGATGATGTATGATATGTACTACCACCCATTGTAGCACGGAAACTAAGTCCGACAGCAATGGGCTCTCCTCTCTGTTAGACTTGATCAAGCTTTAATAACCACTGATTATCCTAATCATGCCGTTGTATGAAGGGCCAAAAAGAAGTTGGGTGGATCGATATGCAACATCACTTATACGTATTCACAGGGATATAAAGAATCTCCTTCCAACAACAAGACTGAACAATTGGTCAAAAGAGCAAGCTATCTAACATGAGGATGCCCCAATGGGCGGGGAGAAGAGCCCGCCCTCTATTCACAAACTGTTAGCAATGGGGAGTTGGCATTCCCACTCTCCCCATCCAGAGTGCTTCAATCGGGTGCCCTGATGGTCCCTCCCATTCCCTTGAAATATTTATATAATAGTGTATATATGTATATGTAAATGAAAAATACTACAAGCACTCGTATCTATTATATATGATATTCATTCGGTTGATCCTGAAATGCAAGAAATGTTGTAAAGTGTTAAAGTGGCGCTTAAGCACGTTTTCGTTCGTTTTCAGCGATAGCAGCAATTCACCAAAATCTTGATTTGAGGTATCCTGAAAAAGTTTGTTAAATCTATTGAAATTTTACAAAACTAACATTTATACATTTTAGTTTACTGTTGCCATGGTCACTATTTGCTACTTGATGCTGATTTTATAACAGCAATCCGCTTTTATGTTTGCTGATTTAATAGTTATTGCTACCGAGTTAGGAATGGGAAGATTTAACTGGAAGGGAGTTTAAGATAAATGGGCAAAAAAAAACAATAAGTAATGTTTATATCATCTATGAAGTAAAATCAATAAAATAATATTACCAAATATACTGATATTGTATGTTATGATGAAGTAATGACAAAGATTAAATGTAAAATCAAACACTAGCCAAATGGCACACAGCGCTGCATGAATCAGCTCAGCTCAGAATTGGTAAAAAGTCCATTTGCAAACCGGAAATGAAAAATACATTCAGCAATAAGTGCCAAAGCCTACCACAGATTCCGTAATTTTCAAAAGCCTACCACAGCTGTAATTTTCTGCGTCATATACTGGACATATATGGAATGCTAGATGTCATAAATTGAAGGGATATTTCGTGTTAAAGCCAGATACCGCCTAAATCAGGTTTTTTGTATGAAAATGTGAAGGGTATGATATGATGGAAATAATACGATGTTGTAAAGAAATACTACATAATGTACATATAATAATTAAATGCCGCTATTTACCTCTTCGGCTGCGATGTTAGATGATTGAAACTCTAAAATAGCGAAAATTCCAACGTGATATAATGAAATAAAATTGATCACCTGGGCTCCTAGCAAAATAGCTAAGAAAATTTAGGCAAATAAATTTCATATGAGTATGATTACTGCCCAAAAACGGAAACTCAAAAAATCCAAAACAATTTTTTTTTGTAGAATTTGTCGTATATATTCCTCTCTCTAAAAAAAAGGTAAAAACCATCCAATCTTTTCAAATACATAACGTAAGTTAGGTGGGCCAAAACTTACAACGATGCAAATGCGAAGCTGAAAATAGCATAACAAAATATTGTGAAGGGATGTTATAATATAAAATGATAATAACAATTATATTTGTAATGTCTGCATGTCTGCTGATCGTGCTGCAATTGTAGACGGACTTGCATTATCATAGCCACGGAGGAAGAAAACAATTCAAACCCATTACACAATACCCGGGAATTCTATGGATGATCTGAGATTATATACCGTATAAAGAATACTTCCATTTATCGATGCAGAGTAAGATTTCAGCATGCTACTTAACCGGGGTCACGCTGCCTACCTCGCCTTGGTGCGGCTGCCACCTAATGTATAGTTGACGCGATACTGCGTTTCTTACTCAACCGCTGGATGCCAGGACAGACGCTGTTTGGGCCGCACCTCCTTGGTAGACAGACGCTCGGAACGCACCTCCTCAATCTAGCTGAAGTCAGAAGGACAACAGTGCCCAGGCTGCACTACCAGCTAAGTACGCAACCCTTAGCTGGCGGTCTTTGTCATCTCTTGACCCGTGGAAGCATGAGGTAGGAACTTGTGAGGACCATAGCTATGTTGCGAGGACGCACGCTCCATCCCAGCTATCTACTCACCATTTTGCAGCCCTTAGTAGTTTTTGTTTAATTAGTTCGTTTATTTGCTAGCCTCAGGCGTGTGTAATACTTTACGGAGCCGATATTCAATATTGTTATTTATAATTTTACTTTTTCGATTTTAGTAAATAGAAGTGCCAATTACTCGTGGCTAGCTCGAGGTTAATGGGTCACATTATTGTTTGGAAGGAGGCTAGGCAGGTAACTTATTGCAGGGTATTAGTTGCTGCTCATGGTTGCGACATCTACCAAATCCTTGGTCCCTGTAGTCCCCTACAGGAACTAAGCTGCAGTGGTGGGGTTGAGGGAGAGAAGGGAGGGGGTGATGATACTACACTCTTAGATCAGACAAACAAAGGAATTCGTAAATCGCTTGCATGCAGGGAAGATCACGCATTCCCAAAACATCTCTTACCTCCCCGGGAGGGTTGTCTACCTCGGGCCACAATGGTATCCAATAGTCGTGCTCTGGAGGTATCATTACCCTGGCAATGCCAAACTGCGTGATCGATGTCATCATAACCGGTTCCGCACCTACATACGTTGCTATCGACGAGGTTAATTCTGTAGAGATGTATGTCTAGCGAGTAGTGGTTGGACATAAGTCTTGACATCACACGAATGAAACCGCGACTTACATCCAGACCTTTGAACCACGATCTCGACGAAACATTTGGAATAATTGCAAATGTAACCACCGCTCAAGAGAATTACTTGTCCAATTGTTTCCGCCACCCTTGAAGAGAACTCTGATTGAATTAATGGAAAAAATTCATCGTTTGAAATTCTTCTTTCAAAAATCTCGCCTTCACTTGTGCCCACCTTTGTTAGAGAGTCCGCCTTCTCATTGCCTCGAATTGAGCAATGTTAGGGGACTCATGCAAAGGTTATTTTAAATGATTTTTTGGATTAACGCACACATCTGCTCCCTTATTTTTGAAAGAAAGTAAGATGAGTGCTTAACTGTTTTCATCGACTTGAGAGCCTCAACAGAACTGAGATTATCTGAGAAGATGAAATAATGGTCTATGGGCATGTCGGAAATTATGCCCAATGCGAAATCGATTGCTGCCAGCTCAGTAACATATACAGAACAAGGGTCCTGAAGTTTCCTGAAGGCAAGATGAGTATTCACTGTAAACACCGAAACCAGTGGATCTATCAATGCGTGACTCATCAGTGAAAATTTTTCTATTGCAATTGACATGTTGGTACTTTTTTATAAAATATGGGGAATTAAAATAGGTCGAAGTTGATCTGGAACTCCTTGAATAGCCTGTTTCATGGAGAGATCATAAGCAATGGAGGAACTGTGATAAGGAAAGCGTACAATTAGAGAATTATAGCATGGAAGACTAATATCGGATGACATATAGTTAATATAGATTCGTAAGAATCGAGACTGGGAAAAAATACTCAATTCGAGCATTTCTTCGAAGTTTTCAATCACAAGGTTGTTACTGATTCCACACTTGATCAGTATTCTAGATGAGAGCTCCCAGAAGCGGTTCCCAAGGGTTTTACTCCTGCCAGAACCTCCAGGCTCTTATTGTGCGTTGAATGCATACAGCCAAGAGCAATACGTAAACAACGCATATTGAATGCGTTCCAATTTCAATGGGGCGGCTGTTTTTGCCGAGAGCAAACAAAAAAGAGCCATATTCGAGAACTGAAAGAATAGTTGTTTTATAGAGTTTGATGAGGTCTTCCGGGTGAGCACCCCAACATGTCCCGGATATTGATCTTAGAAAATTGATCCTTTGTTGACATTTCTGTTTTTAAATACGCAAAAGTGATAACTCCAAGTGCATTTTCTTCCCAACAGCTTGAGACGCAGTTGGGCTGGGAACCGCTTTCTAGTAAACACTACCAATTCGGTTTTATGCGGTGAGAACTCGATCCCCAAATTTCTGGCCCAGGTGGACAGATTATCTAGGGAATTTTGCAATGGTCTTTTGCAAGATTTCCGCACGTGGACCTCTAAAGGAGATCACAGCATCGTCTGCAAGTTGTCTTAGCGTGCATCTATTTCCAAGCATTTATCAATATCTTTAACATAAAAATTATAAAGCAGTGGACTTAAACATGAGCCTTGGGGTAAGCCCATGTAGCTAATTCTGGAAGTTGTCAATTGACCTAGATTAAAGGCCATTTGTTTTTCTGACAGTAAATTATACAAAAAGTTATTTAAAATTCCTGGTAAACCACTACTGTGCAGACTATCTGCTAGTATATCTATGGAAACTGAATCAAATGCGCCCTTAATATCCAGAAATACTGAAGCCAATTGCTCCTTGTGTGCAAAGGCCAGTTGTATATCAGATGAAAGCAACGCTAAACAATCGTTTGTTCCTTTGCTCTTTTCAAAAACCAAATTGCGTATTTGATAGCAGGTTGTTTGATTCAACCCAACGGTCAAGTCTTGATAGGACTATTTTTTCTAACAATTTCCTTAAACATGATAGCATAGAGATCGGACGGTAAGAATTGTAATCAGACGCTGGTTTCCCAGAAACTGCTTTTGAATAGCTATTACTTTAACCTGCCTTCCATGCGGGTGGAACTATATTTAATTCCATGAGAGTGTTATACAGGTTAAGTAATCGTCTTTTTAGCGATATCGTGGAGATTTTTTAGAAGGTTGAATTTAATCATATCGCTTCCCGGAGCAGAGTTATTCGATGAAAGAAGTGCCATTGAAAATTCCAACATTGTGAATGGTTCGTCCAGAGAACCGTTATTTCGGGTAGTATCCGGTCAAACTTCGTCAGCATCGTCGTGTACAGCCTCCGGGATCGCGCTTTGGCCGTCGTATTTTGTTTATCATCGCGATTTGGAGTCACTACCTTCTTGTAAGTCGATAGTCCGGCTCGTTTTTTGGCTCGATGCACGGTTGTAGACGATACACCCAGCTTATTTGCGGCATCTCGGAGAGATAGGTTAGGGTTTCGCTTGAAACTACCGGCAACTCTCTTTGTCGTCTCAGCGGCTTCCGGTTTTCGATTTCCCCCCGATCCAGACTTCCTGGCTGTCGACAAACGTTCCCCAAACACTTTAATTACATTTTTAACGGTTGATTTGGCAACTTTTAGCGATTTTGCCAACTTTGCGTGCGAGTAGCTCGGATTTTCGCGATGCGCGAGCAAAATTTTGATACGCTGCTCTTCTTGCTTGGACGGCATTTTGACAACTGAAGAGTGAATTCCAAAATCAAAATAGGAGCAACATTCTACACACACACCTTCAAAATGAGGGGTGTTCAGGTTTTTTAAATGCAAAATTGAAAGAAATACGTCAAGTTGATATTGACCAAATTTTGACCGTATCGCCCTTTACCCAAATATGGGTATTCATAATCGCGAAAAGTGCACCTACCCATTTATGGGTACATTACTACTTACCTATATTTGAGTATTTTTTTTTCATACAAATTTACTCAAATATGAGTAAAGTCAACTTTACCCATAAATGAGTATGTGCACTTTTTTGCGATTATGGGTAAACTGAGCTTAGAGTGCGTGGTGGCAAAAACAGTGAAGCAACTCCGTTCGGAAGTGTGCGCGTTCAAAGAACGGCACCCCGCCGCGTCGAAAACGGACATAGTGCGGCACTTTATGGACACCGGATACGCCCGTTCCGGCATCTACAACATCTTGGCACTATTAGACATCAATCAGAGCATCGAAAGAAAGCCCGGTTCCGGACGGCCAACGACCCTGAGCGACAAGAAGCTCCAAAGGATGCTGAAAAGGAAGACCGAGGGAAAAGTGGCTACATCGCTGCGTGCGCTTGGCCGGGAGGTCGGTTCAACCGGCCAAACAGTGAAAAAGAACCTGGCGAACATGAACATACATGTCAGGTAGCGGAAGCCGTGTCCACTGGTTTCGGAGCTGCAGGCAATGACGCAGCGGCAGCGGCTGAATAAGATGGTCAACTCGATTTTCCCGGCGAATCGCGACGTGGCGGTGGTGATGGACGAAAAGACCTATCTCACCCTGGATGGCAACGACTGGCAGGGCGCTTCGTATTTTACTTTCCCCACGAAGGAAGTGAGCTCCGAGGTGAAGTTCATTTCACACACCAAGTTCCCCAAGAAGGAGCTGCTGTGGCTCACAATCAACGAGAAGGGTATGTCAAAGCCGCTCTTCTTTCGCTCCGAACTGGCCGTGAACGGGGAAATTTATATAATGAAATGCCTGCCAGAAGTGGCGCCGTTCATCAAGAAATACCATAAGAGCAAAGACGTGCTGTTCTGGCCGGATCTGTCGTCGGCCCACTACTCGAAGTCGGCGAACCCGCCCAACGTCCTCCAGCTGCGTCCCAACGAGAATTTTTGGGCCAACCTGAAGCGTAAGATCTACTCCAACAATTTGGTCGCGAAATCTGAGGAGGAATTGATAAATACAACGAAGAAAGAACTCAAAAACATGCCTACACACATGTTTTCGTCCGCCATGGCGAATTTTCCGGTTAACTGCTCGCAAGGGCGTAGAATTTTTTTTGCAAGTAAGCTTAAACAATTACCTTCCATTGGAAATTTATAAAAAGCAATTATCTGTCTTAGCTTTTTTTTTATCACCATCCGAAAAAAGTCCATTTTTTTAATGCAAATGTTATGCAAAACGAGGCAAATGATGAGGAAGGATGAGATTTACCGAGGTTGATCTCTTGGGAAAGTAACCATGCTGATCCGTAGAGATGTAATTATTACACGAGTCGAAAAGTACCTCGTTCTTTATGATTTCAAAAACCTTTGAACTAACACACAACGAAGTTATGCCTCTGAAATTCTCGATGTTCTGTCGATCTCCTTTTTTTAAACACGGAACATGACCGACGTCTTCCAACTATCGGGAAATACATGCTGCCGTACTGAAATGTTGAAAAGTTTCACGAGAGGGGAAATCAACTCTCCGCTGCATTTTTTAAAGTATACATGACGGTATGCCACCAGGACTGAATGCAGAGTCTTGCAATGTATTTATTGCACCGTTTACTTGATGGGTCGTGATCTCAAAGCTATTTAGGAAGCACACGTAACTAGGTGTGTCTCTACAAGCGTCTGCAATTTGATGTATAGACGAAGGAGAATCAGAAAAGGCACGTCTGAAGTGAGTTTCAAAAATTACACTTTTCCGATGCGGATGTGGCGACTTCATTACCCAGAAACATCTGAACGGACAATCCATTCTCCTTCCGTTTAGTGTTAACAGACTTCCAAAAATGTCGAGTGCGTATACAGTAGCGCTTATACATGAAACGGTTATACGTGCCAGTCAGTTTCACGGAGCGCTTCTATTAATCCTTCAAAATCGGCACGACGGAAATCAAGCCCTCGGTCATCCGGAATGCTTCCAAATACAATTGGCTGTGATAGCGTTGCCGTTACTGCTGAAGCGGGATGATTGGAATCAAGAAGAGAAAGCGGTTCTACAGCTCCTTCAATCTGGCATGCAGTAAGCGTTTTTTCATTCAACAGAGCGAAATCCAGGATTCGAGCGTTCTGATAGTAAATGTGGTTAACTTGAAACCGACCATGCAGACTAAATCCATCAAGTTACGAAGCGCAAGCAGCAGAGATATTTGACTGCAATTCATCTACGGGTATTGCATTATGTGAGATGATTTTCCATTTGATTTGCACGGAATCGTCGCACCTCACTCGCGATACACAGTTCGGGAGAATAACTCTCGTGGAAGATCATTTGGTATACAGGCAAATTTATGTTTGCTTTCTTTCATCGATTTCTCGCAAATTACAACCCAGTCACTGAAAATGATATCACTATTAGATAGACGAGACCATTTCCAATCTTTTGGCAATATTGATGATCGTATAATTGAGTAAGTGAAAAATCGACGATGAAAGCAGGAAAAAGGCTGATTTATACCGAGGTATGCCAGTATTGGAATTTCTCTCTCTACCATTCACCAATCAAACAGCTATCTTTTTACCAGATTTATTGTTCAAATAATAAGTAGCGGCAATTTTAGTTATGAATTTCATTAAGATCTGCGCATTTTTTGCTTAGTGTATTTTTGCATGCCAATGTCCAAATCCATTCAATAAACTGTTTTTAATATTTATAGGTATCGCATGTTCTAAAAATAAAAAATATAAAAAAACTAAAAAAAAACTTGGACACAAATTTGAACCGAAGTTATTATTCTGTAGGGAAATAGTTAATCTATCCTTCTATCATGTTCAAGAACCTTCCATCAGCAGTTTCTATCAGCACTTCTTCGTCAAAAACACAATCACAATAGCTGTTTGTAGTATTTGTTTCTTGTGTAATAAATGAATACAATTTCCTTTCCATGTAAAACGAAACAGGATATGAATCAGACTAATAACAGTAGAGTTGAATCGGTTTAAGGCTCTTCGTAGAAGAAGTATTGACCAGCACGTTTCTGCTCCGAGTCCTGCAAGAAAAAACTTTCGTTTAGATGGATTCCACCCATCTTCGCCAAAGCGATGGTCATACCTTGACCGAGTTGGTCTTGTTGATTCTGGGCCTGAAATTGTTCGGGTCCCGTCGGAATGTTATACCTAGCAGTTCCAGGAACCGATTCATTCCGTTCAGCAACGATTGAGGTGTATGTGCAGTAGTATCGACCGATGGTTTTCCTTCGAAAACAATAACCCGATCCGCCAGGTAGGTTGCCATGATAAAATCGTGCTCCACTACGAAACCGGTCTTCTTTGCATGGAGAATGTATCTAAAAATAGAAGCGAGCCAATTTGAATCAACTACACAAGCTTCTTACTATGAAGGCTTCGAAACTTACCTCTTGATAACCTTCGCCGCGATGAGACGTTGCTCGGAATCCAGGTAAGCTGAAGGTTCGTCGATTAGATAGACGTCCGCTGGTTTACCCAAGCACAGAACGAGGGCTACACGTTGCAATTCACCTCCAGATAGATTTTGTACCTCCTGGTCCATAATCTCCTCAATCTTCATTGGCTTCATCACGTCAGCGATAAACTGCGGATGTACGTAGGCATCGCGAATCTTTTCATGAAGCAACCAACGTACCGTACCTTGACTCTTGGGTGAGATCTTCTGGGGCTTGTAAGAAATGTTCAGACAAGGTAGCTTTTCGGATTCTTCATCCGGTTCTAGATTACCAGCCAACATACGGATGAAGGTAGTTTTTCCGGTACCGTTTTCTCCAAGAAGCACAATGATTTCAGAATCGCTGAACTGACCGTCGTCCACGGTTAACGTGAAGCCACCGAGCTTCTTCTTCATCGACGGGTAAACGTAGTGGCAAGTTCTCTTAATTTCCTCTTCCGAAGCTGATTCTGATACCTTGAAGGTCAACGATTCTGTACGGAAACGCATGTTCTCGGTGTGGACGTAACCATCCAAGAAAATGTTTATGCCTTCGCGAACAGAGAAAGGCATAGTGACAACACCGTAACATCCAGGAACTCCATATAGACAGCAAATGAAATCAGACAGATAATCCAAAACGGACAGATCGTGCTCAACCACGATGATAAACTTATCTGGGTGAATCAACGAACGAATCGTTAGAGCACAATTTAATCGTTGCTTAACGTCTAGATAGGAAGACGGCTCATCAAACATGAAAATGTCTCCATCCTGAATGCACACCATTGCGCAGGCAAAACGCTGTAATTCTCCTCCAGACAAAGCTTGAATCTCACGATCACGAATGTGAGTTAAATCCAACATAGCGCAAATTTCCTTTTGATTGTTTCGTTCATCCTTTTTGTCCAATAATGCAGCTACTGTCCCTTTAACCGCCTTCGGGATCTGGTCCACATACTGAGGCTTGATCAGAGCACGCAAACTATCTTCCAGAATTTTCGTGAAATAGTTTTGCAATTCGTTACCCCGGAAGTGAGCCAGAATCTCGCTCCAATCCGGAGGATCAGAATAGCGACCCAGGTTCGGCTTCAACTTTCCGGCCAAAATTTTCAGTGCAGTAGATTTACCGATACCATTTTGACCGACCAATCCCAACACTTCTCCGGGACGTGGAATCGGCAAACGATGCAGCTTGAAAGAGTTCTTGGAGTAACGGTGAGTTGTATGTTTATCCAGATTACTAGGGATGTTGATGATCGTAATTGCCTCAAATGGGCATTTCTGAAACGGCAATGATTCAACTGAATATTTACAGACAAAGCCATTCATTGAACAACCTACCTTTACGCAAATACCGCAACCGATGCACAGTTCCTCCGAAAGAGACGCAATTTTCGAGTCCATTGCTACCTCGATACAAAGCTTTCCCATCCGGACCACCGGACAAGACTTTTTGCACTCCTGGCGGCATCGTTTCGGTTTGCACTTGTCGGAGCTGACAATGGCAATACGAGTCTGCTTGTCAGTCTCCTCAGCTGCTCGGTTTCGTGACATTCTGTGGGAGAAGTGAAAGGGAAAACGCAAAATAATCTCTTTAGCCAGCTGGACACATCGTTATAACCTCACTTCATAACCCCAACTACGATTGATTGTTTACCAGCCTTTTGATTGATATTCTTACAAAATCTAAGCTGATTTCAGTTGCAAGCTGAAAATAGCTAAATGCAGAATATTCACAATTATTTTTAGTTACGACCTACCTGTCGAAATTCACGGATTTCAGACAGAAACGAAAGTTCGTGCGTGTCAGACGAGGTTTTCGCTGCGAAAAAGATCAAAGCAAAATACAGTGACAACTCAGTTGACGTTTGTGTATTACGAATGACAGTTCTAATTGCACATTTTCTATCACGCACACAAGGAAAATAAGTGCATCGATTGAAGCAGTGCCTTACCGGCCATTCAACGAATAAATACTCAGAACAAACATTGTAGTACGCACTAATAATCCTGCAGGAAAAATGGTAAAAATGGAGATAATTAAGGGTCACTCACAATTGATACACAGAGAGGAATTTGATAGTCAATTTTACCATTATTGGGGGTTAGGATGACTATTGCAGTATAGTGATTTTGAACCGACTATTATCATGGTCAAAACTACCATTAAAAATAGTTGATGCAACATTTTCCATAATGTCGGAATAGTCCTTGTTACCATGATCATAGTCAAAAATGCCATGAACGTGGTAAATTCGACCATTTTCATGGTTATTGAAACCATTATATGCGATAGTCATCCTGACCATGATTTAATTGTCAGTACAACGATGAAATTTTTCACAGAGTACGTTGCGGATGCGTGACTCTTTATTTGATTTACCCAGAAGAGTCACGTCACTGCAGAGGATTTTTCTCACTTCAGCAAGTGACAAACGTCACTTCGACTCTTGGAATTACCCACAATATTCACATTCCAGTTGAAAACAGAAATAAGTCGAACCCGACAACATGGTTTTCTAGTATGGTAAATAATCACATGGTGCCGTGACCTACCACTTTGAATCCGACGGGAAAACTACAATAGTGTGGTTTCTTTACCAACATTTTTTTTCTAAATCTGCAAATACAACGAGTGAATAAGAAGCATCAGTAGATTAGAACATCAACTCAATGGATTCCTGATTTCCTTCCCGCTACGATGGTGTGACCCTGAGGTAGCCATATGGCAGAGTGTGTTCGTTCCTGGCTCACCACTAACCACGAGAGTTCTGGTCAGGAACCATACTTACTTAACAAGGGCGAGTGCAAATGCCGGAATCATTCTAATAAAGTGTTTTGTTTCACTGTTATCGTTAAGTCATCAAAAATTTGAAGTAATTTGTACCTTCGTTAAGCATTAGTTCATAAAAAAAAACCATTGGCTTTTGGGGGGGAATATGTTTGGACAACGTCATATATATGTATACTCTGAGAAAAATTTCATCGTTGTACCGACAATTAAATCATGGTCAGGATGACTATCGCATATAATGGTTCCAATAACCATGAAAATGGTCGAATTCACCCCGTTCATGGCATTTTTTACTATGATCATGGTAACAAGGACTATTCCGACATTATGGAACATGTTGCATCAACTATTTTTAATGGCAGTTTTGACCATGATCATAGTCGGTTCAAAATCACTATACTGCAATAGTCATCCGAACCCCCAATAATGGGAAAATTGACTAAAAAATTCCCCTCTGTGTAGCTGCCCTACTTATTGTATCTCTCGACTAGGCAATAACATCAGACAATATAGATCAGTATTTCTCATACCTCCACCATGGCAGGACAGTCAATAAACCAGTGTTTTATTTCACTTATCCAAATACCGAATATACAACGTAAGGGTAATTTCCGCGCACGATCACATACTGATATCTTTTTGTTAAAAACTAAAATCCTATCTAATAGAAATCACATTGAAAATTCGATAAAATCTATTGTAAAATTACAGTGAAAAGAACGGTAGGTACTATAGATTCTATTGTTTTCAGCAAAAATATAACAATTAAGCTTATTGTTTTTCACTGTAAAATATATTGTCGATGAAAATTTAAGGATTGTTATGTATCTCAACAAAATAAAATACAATTTTTCTCGAACAGTTTCAAACAAAAACCATTTATTTTATTGTTTTTTTATTAGAGTTTTTTTTTTGCTACTATAGACTTTATTGTCTATATATTAGGGTGACAATAGAGTCGTTTAGTGGAACAATACATGAATAGTTAGGTTTATTGTCACAAAACACAACTAATTATAATTTTATGGTTTTGTATTGTAATCCTATTGTAAACTTTTATTCGGGCTTTTTATAGATTTTCGTTATGCCTTTTTCAGAATTCAGAGATATAATATGATACAAGACTATCTTGATGACGTTTTTCGTGTTGATAGTTTTTATAACACCCTTGTATCATGTTACAACTCCGTAATCTGCTCAGTCTGGCCAGTATTTTAAACGTTGCCTGATAATTTATAACATGTTATAAGTTTATCTTGATGATATTTCTTTGTTGATTATTATTATAACTCTGTAGTCTGAAGGCATTAGGCTATAGTTGCCTCGGTGTAATGTTGTTGTTGGTTTGTTTTTAAAGAGGGACTTTAACTCCTAGGGTCATTCGTCCCTGTCCCCAGTGTAATACAATTCTTCTCAGTCACTACACTGAAAAAAATCTTGCAGTAAAAACTACCATTTTACCCGACTATGCATATATTCAAAACTACCATGAAACTTCAGTCATATTTACTACGTTTATGGTACAAACTTCAACATTTGTGGTATATTTGACAGACCTCATGTTGATATTAACCCCACCATAGTTGACTTCAAACGCAGGCATGGTAAAATCAAACTTAAAGTCAGGTGAAAATTGTTGATGTTTGCGCTTAATTTAACCCTCGAAATGGTAGTTTAAACAGCGGATTTGTTTACGTGAAAATGAAATCAAAATTTACCCTGTCGATGTAATGACGTTTATATAAGGTTTGGGGCAACGCACTGATTGCTCTTTTTTCCTTATTTTACGTCGGCCTATTTCCTCACATGGTGACAATCACCGACGCCAGGGAGACGACCACCACCCTGACCCTACCTAACGACTTATGAATATGATCCGGGACCAACGGCTTTACTTCCTTTCCGAAGGAAGACGTGACCAGATTTTTTCGCCTCAGAAAAACCACCGACGTCGACTGGGATTGAACCCAGACCCACTGGGGTGCCAAGTAGAAGTCACGCTTACCACTACACCACCGACGCCGGAACTGCTTGCTTGTATTGGAAGCAAAAATAATGTAAACATTGCTGAGCCGACGATTGATGATGTAACACTATTCAACTTTCTATAAGCGTGCATAGGCTCAGAAAAAAAATCGGTTCAGACGTTTATTATAAATGCTGAATTGTGGAAATAATCAAGATACTGGTGCCATTTATTGAGCAAAAGATAACATGGGTCATTTATGGTGAATTTAACTGAGGTAATTGAATTTTTGCTTCATTAACTTTCAAACGCTGGGACTTGACAATCGAGTAGCGATATAAAGCCAATTGTCCATCATCGATAGACTGGAATCGGTTGAAAAATTAAGTTTTATAGCGCACACAATAAACAATCACAGAGTGAATCAAAAAAAATAGTTTGACGTAGCAATTTCCGAGCTCTTGTGTAGCGTGCGCAAGGAGTGCGGTGGTATTAGTGTCATGAGCGAATTTTGCTCATTTCACTAATTTTGATGTGGCTACTGGGCCAGACCTTATATAGACGTAATTGCTGCCGGTGTATCGTTATCCATCTAATTTTGGCCGATGAGGCCCACGAGATCATGATTATTATAACCAACACCACCATACAGTTCATTTTCAGCAAGTTCCAAATTTTGTCAACACGACAGTCATCTGTCAAAACGCGATTCTTTCCCCAGGTGCGTTGAGTTCAGCCGAGAGAGAACAAAATTGCCAACACTCGAGTGAAAATTTGCATTTTCAGCAAGCAAATCAGGATATCAAAATGGTTGAAAAGACGGAAATCAATAAGGAAAACAAGGATCCATCGAAGGAAATGGAAGTTGACGAGGAGGAAGACACTCCTACTAAAGTTTTCACGATCGAAAGTAGGTTGGAGTTTCTTATTTTTTGTCTTATTATTATGATTATTATTATTCCGAATGGTTCCAGTTTTGCGTGTGATAAAGGATTTGCAGCAGCAGCATGGTTTGCGTCACGGCGATTTTCAACGCTACCGTGGGTACTGCTCTCGCCGAGTCAAGCGTCTGAGGAAGACATTAAACTTACCCCAGGGCGACAAGAGACACTACAAGAAGCGGGATGTAACGCTGGCTAATCTGGAGAAAGAGAACTCAGATGAGCGATTGATTCATATTCCGTTGATGTTGGCCGAACGTGCCTGGGCTTATGCTATGCAGCTACGGCAAGAATCAAACACGGAACTTCGGAAAAAGTTTCATCTAGTTGGAAAATTGAGAAAGGCAACAATCTATGCACTGCAACTACAGGAACTCTGTAACTCGGAATACTGCGACGCCAGGACAAAGCTAGAAGCGGAAGCTTACTCAGCTTGGATTCATGGTTCGTTGCATTTTGAGCTTTCTCTTTGGAAAAGTGCCGCGGAGAATCTGAAAAAGGCTCAGGTTATTTACGAGAACTTGGCACAGACCCTTCCAGAAGAGGAGCAAGTTGTCTACAAAGCTAAGGTAGATGAGTTGACCCCAAGCTTGCGCTACTGTGCGTATAACATAGGAGAGAATGCTTCTATGAATGATTTACTTGAGATGCGAGGACAAGGCATGTTGGACAATTTAAGCTCCTTGGTCGCTCAGACTAAAACCGAGAGCATGGAAGCGTTCCAAACAACGGAATGGCGTGGTCGAAAAGTTACCGTGCGCCCGGAAAAGGTGCGTATGTTTTTGCTGAGCATTCAGGATTTGGAGAAGAGCATTGAAAAGACGAAAGGTTATCCTGCGAAAATAGAGTTACTGGAGAATGTCTTGTTGGATTGCAAGGATGCCATTTCGGCCATCAAAGATGAAATCAAGCAAGACCCAAAGTTGCGTTCGAGCAGCGAATCTGGTACCATGACTGCAACTCAGTACTTGTTGACGTATTTGTCGTATACTAGATTGAAACTGACCTTGGAGAGGAATCTGTTTATGGTTGCTCAAGGTAAGTTGAGCCTGGATGATCCAAATATTCCGGAAAAGGCTCAGATTGAAGGCAAGAAAACCAAGCCGCAGGATTTGTCACGGTTGTACGAAATCATTCTACAGAACATGTCAGAGATGCAGCAACTAGCTGGCATGGAATCCGATGCTGCGTATCAGTCGGAGATTGAAACATTAACTCTAACCTTCAAGTCATTCCGTTGCTACTACATCGCCATTACTCTGGTAGCTTTGAAGAGATGGCGTGAGGCCGTGGCCATGTACGAACGGTCAACTAAATATGCGACGGAAGCGATCGCCTCAAAGGCAATCAGCAAAGATTTTGACTTGCGCAACGAATTGAAGCAGCTCATCCAGACGATCGAGGGATGCAAATTCTCCGCTCATGCTAATAGTGTGTTGGAAGAGGACACCTCTGAGGAGTCGGTTTTATATGGCAAAGCCACAAAATCGTCCAAGCCTTTGTTTGAACGGCTTTCCATGTACAAGGAGGATGCTTCCCTCAACTCACGGAATCCGAATGTTTTCAAACTGACGCCGGAAATGCAACCGATTCCCGCCAAGCCGCTGTTCTTCGATTTGGCACTGAACTTTGTTGAATTCCCATCGCTTGAGGATAAGGTCGAGCAGAAGGGCGCCGCTAAGCAGGGTGCCGGGATGTCCGGGTTCGTCAAGGGTTTGTTCAGCTGGGGTGGCAGCGGTGGTAAGTAAAGTGCGGGAGGCGTTATTTTTTTTATTTTTGTACCGAGTTTTTTTGTTCTGAAATTGATTATAATATATAATGTGAGACCAATAAAGTTCAACGGAATCGTCGTGCTGGAATAATGTGTTTTGCCTCGTAAAAGATAGCCAGGTTGAGTAAGAGATGAGACAAAACTGTTTTGGCAATATGTACCCAACGTTGCATATCTTTGGGCGTATATAATAATTCTTGTTTGTTGCAAATTGTCACGTCCGATTTTCCTAAAATGAAACGTGGATGATTTTCATCCACATTACTTTGCTCAAAACTTTAACTGGAGTAGGTAGCAGAAATTCGAGCTACAAATCGATTGAGTTTAGTTTAGTTTAGTGTCAGGTAAGTACAGTCGAGTATTATTAGTACACGACACTGAAGAAGTCTGCACATGTAACGGGGTATAAGGGTTTTTGGCGTTTAATCACCTTTCCCTTTCTGGCAAATGCTTGAATGATGGTTTATTTCCCTCCAAATGATTTTCCTTCTTACTTGCACTCATTTGATCTAAGTGGCGCAGTAGTGTGCGTGCGTTAATCGTCATTAAGATTAATAACTAAAACATGAGAATTTTCTTTAAGGGCCATATCAAAAAGACTTGTTTATAGAAAGTAAAACTGATTGATTTATTTTGAAGGCACGTCTCTTTACTTTAAAAAAAATAGTGAACATTTGAATACGGTCCGTCATCAGCTGTTCGACGAAACTTTATCCTAATGTTTGAACACGAGCGTTGTACCAACAATCAATATGCAACTAGCGATTTGAAATTGGTTCACTGTTGTAGAACCCCTTGGTCCGAAGTACACCTTGAAGCCAGCACCTAACTATACATATTTGCGCCTTTGTTTTGATTTACTGTGTTATTTTGACAGAATATTTGAGAGTGTGTTTGTGTGAGTTCATTATTAGGGGCGTATTATTAAGCTTGGGCCCGATGTGCTAGTACTGACTGAGCCAAGAAAAAAATCGTATTTGTTCGGGACCTACTGGTCTTAGAGTTAGTCTATGGTTGTACTGCTTTTTTATCGATTTCGCGAATGTATCTTTTGATTCTATTAATCAGTTGTTTACAGTCTTTAGCTCTCCAGTTGTTTTTGTACACCAGCGAACTCAAATATCCAAATAGATCTTCAATCGGGCGACAATGGGGCAAATTTGTTGGATTGCGGTTTTTGGTACATATGGGAAGTTTTGGCTTTGTGTTTTTCTCGCATAATGCGACAACACTTTATCCGGCCAAAACACATAATTTCCATCTGCATGATATGTTTGAAGAAATGGAATCAATTGAAATTCAAACATTGATTTTGGTACACTTCTTGATTAATAGCCAAACCACTGGGCTTGAACCATGGTTTGGAAATTGCTCTCTCAGATATGGCAGTATACAGCATCACCTTCTGCTCAAACTTAGGCTTTAACTTATATTTCACATTCGGAGATGCAGTAGAAATGTTATCAGAATAATATCGATCGTTTCCTGGGATGTGGGGTTTTTTAGAGAGGGAAGTAGCTTTCATCATCCAAAACGAAACATTTTCCGGCGTAATTTCGGGTCATCCAGCGCAAGGTGAATTTAATATCTCAGGTGGTCTATTTTCATCAGTTGGTTGGGAAGACGGGTGGATTAGCGGGGTATCAAATGAGATTTAGCAGTGGAGCGAAAGAGTAAGGAATACTCAATAGTGTATTACGCACATAATGACAGTTGTTGGTTGAATTTTTGCCTAGGAGTGAAGAGTTATATCAATGTAAATGCTTTTGTCTTTGGCTAAACGTTTTGTTTACACACATTAGCACGTGCACTTTTCCCCCGAAATATTGGTAAACAAACCTTGCAGCCTGACGCTTCATGTCCCATGGCATAGAACACAGGCCTGGAAAAGTGAAACTAATCATCTCCTTTACTCGTTTGGTATAAAATGGAACTGCGAGTTTGACATCACAGGCACTGTTGCATAGGTGCAAAGTTGACAACTTCAGTTTGCCAGACCACTATTTTACTTGATATGGATCGTATTAGTATGCGTTTAAGCATGGCTGCAATTCTCATATACAATGTTGAGACCACCTGAGATATTAAATTCACCTTGATCCAGCGGCATTGGGATTTTACGGTTGATATCTGTTGCTCTGTGTATTCTGGTGCTCTTGATTTCTTGTGGCAGACTATTCCTATCTTCTCCAACGTCTTGCAGATGTAAGGTTGCGTAGTTCTGAAGTTTTTTGCAGCATCATTGTTGTTCCTTGCTGTTAAAAGTACTATGGAGCAATCTAAGTCCTTTCATGTCCATTATTTTAGCCGGTCTCCCACTACCACTCCTACGAGCTGTTCCTGAGGATGCCAGGATACGATAGATGGTTGAAACTGGAACATTCTCGGTTTTAAAATGGTTCACAGTGAACTTTGTCCCGTGATTTATGATCGTTAGATAGAACTGTACAATCTGCTCGCGTAATGCTTCTTGCTTCGACGGCATTTTGAACACAACTGAACAAGTTGAAACAAAACAAAACATGCTATTATGTTGGGGAGACAGAGAGCATTGATTCACATAATCTCTCTGTTCACACTTTGATCTTAGCCTTTAGACCGAGAAGCGATAATCTCTCATTTTTTAGTTCTACCCCGTTAGACGAAATACGCGTAAATGTCAAGATAAGCAATAAAGGTACAGCAACTGTTCGCTAACTGGGTACCTTTTAACTGGGCACTCGCTTACTGGACTATAGCCCAGTTAAAAAGCAAATAAACTTCAAAAAACAGCATATGACACTTTGTTGGCAAAATTAGCAAGGGGCATGTAAAAGGCATATAAGGTTCGTGGAGGAGTGAAAAATTGTTAAATTGTACGAAATTGAGTGGTAATTCTATACACACTTGAGTCAAATATTTTGCACAATGGGGTGCATAATATGCCCCAAGTAACACCAAAAACATCTTTTTGGTCAGTTATCTTGAAATTTGGTTTTACAAAAGTATTAAGAATGAAATGAAAAACATATTTTGACATATACAAGCTAAGAGGATGTTGTCGCAAAACATTTGCCTTTCATAAATCACTCATGTATTTTTCTAGAACATATGACTTAATTTTCGACTCAAATATGACCAAAACAGCGCAATTAACCGATCTTTTTGCTCTAATATGGTTTTTATGATGTTATTATAACTAACTGAAATAATTTGCAATGGACCATCATGAGCATGTTATTAGACTGCTCTCAAGATGTATTTTGGACTCAATTTCAACTTCACACCATAGCTATGGACAAAATTACAGTGCCGGTTGAAACTATGATTACAATTATCTCTAAAAATTTAGGAAATGTGTTTTTTTGTCGATCATTGAGATGATACATTTTGTGTAAGAAAGAAAATTGCTCGATAATTTAGACATTATTTTATGTTTTAAAAATACTTTCAATCGACAGTGTTGACCATGTGTCTAATCCACCATGACGATTTTTGATGAATCCAACAGAGATGCTACAAAATTGTAAAATATAAGAAAATTTTCTGTTGATTTTTTTTTTAATCTTTAGAACGGCGCATCAATTATGCACGAGTAAAACCAAAAGTTGCACCATAAAGGCTGCCTCGCATATGATATTTTGTTAAACGTTCTGCGCATTTACAATCTTTAGTTTTCTTATATTTATTAAACAATCGATTTGGACAAAAACGATTGTCTTTTTTTTACTATGAGTTGTGCATATTCTCCTCATAAACAAACATAATTTTCACAATCACAACAATCTTAACAATCGTTGTTAACTTCTGTTCGTTTGACATTTATCAAACTAGCATGTCATGTTCAAGTATTTCTGCAATTGTTTTTACTTTGGAATTACTTGATTATAACCTATTTGTTATTATGATGCTAGAAACTACCAAGATAAGACATCATCATGTTGAAAGCATGCTATTCAAAGTATTTTGAAAACGTATTATTAGTCATAAATCTGTATCTAAAAACTTCTTTTGTGACCTTAAAGATGTTTCAAATTGATCGATATATTGCGCTGTTTTGGTCATATAAGATACCAAAAATAAGTTATGTGTACTAGAAAAATACATGAGATCATGTTTTAAAGATGAATTTTCGAACATTACATAACAAGTTGTGTTACTTGGGGCTACATTGCAGAAATAATATAAACCATAAAAACATTATTTCATGTATGTATTTCGCAATTAAATAAGCCAACCGAAATCTGATCGAAAGCCCCCTCGACATTTATTTCCATTTGAAAGGTCAGCCGTGTTACCGAGCAGCATCCGCTAACTGGGCTGTGCACTTAGCCCAGTTAGCGAACGGTTGATGTAGTTGGAATTAAATGTAAATTCCTAATCTTTCTTCCCATTTTCTAGTCTCAATTTTGTTTGAGTATAGTGGATTGTGGAAGTCGCAAGTATTTTTTAATTTTATTCAACAAATAAGATTAATGATTAGATTTAAATAGTTTGTGTTAATTTTAATTCAAAAGGAGTATCTATTTTTGTTGTTATTTATTACTGAATTAAAGCACCAATTCCACGCGCGAAATACCTAGAAATAGTAAAATTGAGCGAAGCATTGCTTAAAATGATTAATGTATTATTAAAAATTATTAAATTGCTGGTCGGTATTTGCAATAACTAATTGGAAAATTGTGTGTTCTAAAAGAGTTTCAATCATTGTCATTATAATTGAGGTCATGTTCTTAAATGCCTACCTGAAAATTATTTAATTCTGTTTCCAAGGGATTCTCAAAGCCTGATTGAGTAAAAATCGTTTTCAACTGAATATTGAGTGATTATGACGTGTAACATCTATCGTGTAACGTGGGTTCTCCCTTAGCTCAAGGCCAGTATCGACTTAAAAAGAAGAGATGTTACGGAATTTTGAATTTTCAATATTACCAAGCGGAATTTTGACAATTGATCTGCATGCAACGAAACGTCCCATTCACTTACGGAATAATCGAGCGGAATATTTTTCCGAAAGTAAAAGTGACAGCTCCCATTAGTTTGCATGGAAACCTTACAAATTCCAATTTTATTTTCCGTTCTTTTCAGGTGGATACTGCTGCAGAAATTTCTTTTCGATTTTTTACTTTTCCGTTTTAGTAAACGGAATTTAACATGGGATTGAGATAGAAAAAGAAATTTCTTTCGAACACGATACCGACCTTCAGTCGGTAAAGACGCGGCTACAAGACAACACCATGCGGGAGGTGGCTGGGTTCGATTCCCGGTCTGGTCTAGGAATTTTACGTTAAGGAAAATTGCTCGACTCCCTGCACAATCTTGTAGTACCATTTTACCCGACTATGCCTGTTTTCAAAACTACCATGAAATTTCAGTCAAATTTACTACGTTTATGGTACAACCTTCAACATTTGTGGTATATTTGACAGACCCTATATTGATATCAACCGCACCTTGGTTGATCTAATCGCAGGCATGGTAAAATCAAACGCATTTATAGTCAGGTGAAAATGGTTGGTTTTGCGCTTAATTTAACCCTCGAAATGGTAGTTAAAACAGCGGTTTTTTATTGCGTGTAGGCTTTTTTTCGCTAGCATATTGGGATGAATGGGTTCATTGATTTCTCAGTATCTCTCGCTCGCACTTATTCTACCAAGTAGGTGCAATTTTGTGCGATAAATTCACGTTGAAAAGCTCACGCCATTGGCTGGTACGAACAGTAAAATTTGCTGCAGTAAAAACGAAAGAGTTGAAGATGGTTTTTCTTCAGATAAGTGCATTATCCAGTGATTTATATCGAGTTTTTATTCACCTAGCGTACCTGGAGTTTTATTACGTTTGAGTTAAATAGAGAACTCTGAGATCATTTTTTCGAGTTGTAAATCGACTGTAATCTGAAGCGTAAGTTATTTTGTTTATGATAATTTACCAAATTTATATTATTGTCTTCCTTAGACCATGTCGTCAATCGACTTCAAGTGCGATTTGGTATCATTTTGATCGCAAAGGTGATGGGAATGGTAAAGTGTCAGGAACATGCCACTACTGCAAAAAATTGCTAGCGTTGTCCGGAGGCATTTAAGACATTTAAGACGGCATCTATCCACCATACATCCAACTATATCCGTTGATATAGGCAAACGATCCGCGCCAGCTAGGAGGTCTACAATGCAATACGAGGCATCTGGTGGACAGCTCGGTGCAACACAGGAAACAACTGCGACTGGGACAGAAGAAAATAGAGTCACCGTAAGTGCTTCATCATCTAGACTACCTGCATGTCCACAATCAGCCCCTCAGTCATTGATAACGAATTTTGTTGATATAATCAAATCCATGCCTATCCAACGTAGCAGATCATTTGATATTCAGTTAATCAAGATGATTTGCAAGGAATTTCACCCCTTCTCGCTAGTTGAAGCTACGGAATTCAAAAATTTGGTTGAATTGTTGTGTCCTTCCCATAAGCTTCCCAGCAGAAAAACGCTCACAAAAAGCCTGCTACCGGCAGTTTACAATGATCTATTATCATCATTTTTCATTTTTCGACTCAAACACGATGCTCAAATCTGTTTTATTAGAGTTTTCGGAATTTTCCGACCGAAATACGGCGGAAAATATTTCTGCATGGATAACGGAAGTTTAGACACGGTTTTCTATAAATTTCAAAATAACAGCTCTCGTAACTGACAATGCAGCAAATATGAAGTTATCCGGCACACTACTCCAGGTGCGTCATATAGGGTGTTTTGCACATTCGCTCAACCTAGTCGTCCAAACAGCCATTTCCATATCTGTAAAGGTCGATAAATCTAAAGCGATTGTTCAATATTTTAAACAAAGTAGCCATGCCCTCAGCAATCTTCAAGAAATGCAGCGGAAATCGAACATGCCCGAATTAAAATTGAAACAAGACGTTCCAACTCGTTGGAATGCAGCTTATGATATCCTGGATCGATTACTACTCAATAAGGAGGCTGTTGTATCTACTTTAGCACTTATGGATTCTATTCTGTCCTTGGAATCTCATGATTGGATAGCAATCGAACATTCAGTGAAGATTTTAAAAGTGTTCTACGACGTAACTGTTGAAATATCTGGAGAAAACCTGTATCTCTATCTAAAACTGCTGTACTTTCGCGATTGATGATTCGACATGAACGGCAGTATATGGAGCGAGAAAAATCAATTCCAGAAATCATTGGAAAACTCTGTGATCAACTCGAAGCGATTTTCTGGACTAGAGTCAAATGAACTAGTGGCTCAATCGATTTTACTAGATGCTCGTCTTTTTTTCGAGCACTGGACGGATCTCGATGAAACAACTGCCAAGTGATAACTGCCTACTGAATTTAATTGAAATCAATAAACTACTTTCGGATATATCACCGGAACATGTTTCGGTGAACATGGGTGGTGAGTAACTACAATGGTGATTAAATCAAGTGTCCAGGATAAAACTGGCTTCATTTGGGTGTGTTCGGATACTCCCAAGAAAGTGTAAGAAGGGTTAGAGTTCACCGTAGGTGGATCAATTTTTATAAAGAGCCATTGAGCCGGTTCATTCAAATGAACACATTGCTCTGAGCCGCTCATTCAAATGAACCGTTTTGCCCATCTCTACTGTGAGCACTGTGAGCCATGTTTTCAAGCGTCCTGTAAGCCGTGTTTTGGTGTTGTCTCACTCATTCTCACAGGACGCTTGAAAACATGGCTAACAGTAAAAGTCATTTTTTATAGCGTGCACAGGGCTCATTGTACTTGCCACACAATCATACTAATGCAAAAATGGCACCTAGCATTGAAAGCTCTCAATTAATAACTGTGGAATTGCATTTAGAACACTAAGTTGAGAGCAAGCAATAAGCGAATTGTGCAAGCAATAAGATTGAGATGCTAAAAAGAAGAAGAAGGCGTATAACATTAGTCAATTTTACTAATGACACTAATGACACAAGTTTTTTTTTATTATACACTTTTACGAAGAATACAGATAAAAAAGGTTTACATTAATATTTCGCATAGAAACAAAAGACGATAATTGTGTTTTTAGTTTACTGAAGGTTTGCAACTTTGGATACAGCCTCAAAGAAAGCTATATCCAACTAATGGGTAGGGTGGTTATAGTCTGACATGACACAATTGTAGACCATTTAAATCACACACGCAGCGGCAGGTGACAATGGCCATTATTCTACATCTTTTTTCTCTTCAGTCTCCACCTCCACCAGCTTGACTGCTTCTCCTTCCTGTTCGTCTTCTGGTTTAAGATCTAACACCCCCTTGTTTCCATCGGGGACCCACATTCCGGAGTCTATACAACGTTTCAAGTGATAACGAGCTTCCTCTTCCGGGAGTTTGGTCATCGCTTCCTGCAGCATACCAATGTCCCTTGTCTCAAAACACGCCTGCAGTTCCTTCGGCAGCGATTCAAACACCTCAACCGGGTCCAACCCTCCCGGTCCTAGTCGAGCTTTTCGCTCTTCTTCCTCTTGCTCTTCGATAGCTTTCTGCAGCTTTTCCTGAGCACGCTTCCGAATGCGTTCCTTGAAGGATTCGATTTCCGCCAGGAACTGGTTTTTATACTCGGCTTCCGCTACCTGGATGCGCTGGAAGAATGACTCCAAACACGCGCGCGGATCAACGTCCAACTGAAATGGATAAACAATCGATTAATGTCCTACTTCTTCAGAACTCCCGAAACAATTCAACTCCCACCTGTTTAGCAATGTCCAATATGTACTGCATACAAATGCACTGATGAGCGACGTGGGCCATCAGTTCATGCTTGTCCTGCATCTCCAACTCGATACACCAGATCACCAAATAGTTGGCTGTGTCCTCGCAGACCAACTTATGATTGTCGCGCAGGAACTTCTTCGAATCTTCGTACTTCTTCAACATACCGTACTGTTTCAGCTGCTTTTCGTGTTGTTTGATAAACTCCTTCAGATTCAGTTCTTTCTGATCCTCCGTTAGTTCTTGCTTTTTGTTGATCGAACTTTTGTTGATTACAGTTTTCTGAAAACCCTCTTTGCTGATCGTATCCACATTCCACGGTTGCAGCTTTTCCTTCTTGCCCCAATCTTCTTCTTCTTTTCGCATCTTAGCTTGCTCCTTCTCCAAC
The DNA here is from genome assembly GCA_024533555.2 of Aedes koreicus. NCBI lineage: Eukaryota > Metazoa > Arthropoda > Insecta > Diptera > Culicidae > Aedes > Aedes koreicus. The sequence goes on from JAHHFK020005833.1 coordinate 408,518, forward strand.
TCTTCCAAGGAAATCTTTAATTCGTCCAAATTCCCCTCACTTTTCTTGAGCTTGTCTTTAACATCTTTCAGCTTCTTCTCGGTAATCCGTTTCTTTTCATCAAGCTTTTCCTTTTCCCTCTTATGTTCCTCCATCCTCTCGATACGCGCCTGATGACGCCATCGGAACAACGACGGAGTATCAATGTTTGGATGAGTATCATCTTCATCATCCGAGATCTGGTACAGGAGAAAAAAAAACCATAACAATGTACGTCACGAATCGAAATATTCCGGCACTTACCTCTATGTCCTTCCACCTACTATAATCAACCATGATTGACTTGGAATCTGCTACTGACTATTATTTCACTATCACTAAAAAAGAAAACAATTTCACGCAATTTGTTCAAGTATTTCGCCGTTTTGCGTTTCGATCAGATAATTTCTTCTAGAATGTTACAGCACGCAGCAGCCAGCGGTTGACGGATTGAAATTCGATGCAGAAAAAAAAACAACGCCTCGCAAGTGAACTGTCAAAGTCAACTGTGCCCAGATGGCAAAATTCATGAGAGCGGCTGGGTCCGAAGCACAGTGACTCACTTAGGGGCCAGAAATAAGGGGCCACATTGCGGTACAGAAAATGACGTTACTATCATGTGATATTAGAGAATTAATAATGAGACTAATAATTATTTCATGATAAGAGCCTAAAAGCCAATTGTAAAAGAAGACTTGAAATGTCGATTTCACATGAATCTTAAATCACTCTCGTGAATTAAAAGCAGCATCTGGTAGAGGAGTCCTGGATAAAAACAAACATACAATTCCGCGCCAACATTTGATTATGGCGAATCTGCTTTTGTAAACAAACACTTTGTCTGCTAATTTATCAGAAGTTGAATACAATTCCTTCAAATTGAATATATCAGCGGATAGAGGTAAAGCTCCTCTTCCTTAATGAGTGCTTAATTTGTATTTAAGACCTTTTGTTCAAGAGAAAATGACTACGAAAGCCGTAAACAAGATTAACCCTAATCTAATGGTGGCGCTGAATTACTATACAATAATATAAAATAATATTGCAATCTATTACCAACCATGAATCTTATTGTTCATGAATCAGATAAATGAAAAATGCATATTGTCATTACAATAGATTTACTATTCACTTCATATGCTAGGTTTTTGCAACAATTGTGAAAAAATACAATTAATAGTTATTGACTCAAATTTGTTCGGATAAAAAATGATTTATTCTATAGTTAAGATACATAACAACCCCCCTTTTCTATTTTCGATGTCTCAATTTACATTAGATTCTATTCTGCAAACAATAACTCCCATTGCCATCTTATCGTTGTGAACAATACTATTAATTGCAGATACTAAAGATTCTATTATATGGTTACAATACATTTAATTGTAAACCTACGAGATTTTTTTTTTCGGGATGTCAGTTCTACCACATGGAGTAGTTGGATATCGTTGGATTCTCGTGATTCGTGAGAGATCAACGTTGAAAGTCATTGTTTTGGATTTTAGGCCCTAATCATAAATTACTCGGGTTATGAACTTTTTATCCAAAAAATGTAAATTTATTTATTAAATTTAGAAATTTTTAATAATATACCGGCATTTAATTTATTTTTTAATTTTGACAAGCGAAACTATTGCAAAAAACAATTTCAAAAAATAATGATTGCAAGACAACACAAACCTATTTCACCATGAAACACGCTACAAAAAAACAGACTACCTAAACCAACGAACCAACCATTGATTTTTAGCATACATAAGTTGACATATGTCATAATGGGAGCCCCCGTTACTGAAAATTAAGTGCTGTCACTTTGTATAAATGTCACTTTGTGAAACTGCAACTCAGTTTGTGAAAATAAAAATAAAAATAAAAATAAAGATTAGATTTTTCTTGTTTAAAAATCGAGAAAAAATAGTTGAGATTCATAAAAAATATTTTTGTGCTACACAGAAAAAATAAATCTTGTTTTATTAAAAGTTTTGCACTTTACTTCTGAAAAGTATTTATTTTTCATTAAATTGAAAGTAAAATTATCTACCACGAGAGTTCTTCGTTTGATTTGAACGTGTTATGTTTTGGTTCAGTGTGTAAATTTAAAAGTGAATTCTTTTACCATGAAAATTGTAGAACTGTCAAATCCACCAACACAAAGGAAATCGTCGTATGGATTTTTTCTCTATACTGTTGTCAAATAATACAAAACCTTCACATTCAAAATGTTCCTCTTGGCGAATCGCCCCAACGAATCGCTTATCAGGAAAGTTCACAAACATTCGGCGTTATTAAGTTCCGAACGGACCATGCAAACGGAATAGGCCATGTCACTGATAATAATCCCTTTTTTTTGCAGCGGTGCCACAAGCGACGACTAGCGGCAGCAGATGCTAGAGCTGGCTCAGGTGCATTCGGAAGATATGGAGAAAATATTTCAACTTGGATATTTCGGGATGGAAACATTGGTGATTGATCGACGCCAACCTCCGGTTCGGGTCTCTATGAAAGTTATAATAATTCATTTGAAAATTAAAACCTTTTTATGTTAAACCATTTTTTTCTTTCAATCAAAACAGCATACATTTATTTTGATTGCACGATACTTTCTAGTTGAAAGTTCATTTTCAAATAAAAATAATTTGCTTTCATTTTCAAATATGCCACGGTGTGGATTTGACAGTTCTAGAATTCATCTGAAAAGGAAACTTTTTATGTTCAAAGTATTTTTACAGCATACTTTTAAACTTTCTGGATGAAAGGTTATTTTGGAATAAAAATAATTGGCTTTTATTTTCAACGATGCCACGGTTTCGATTTGACAGTTCTACAATTTGTTTTAAAAATTTCAACTTTTAAATGTAGAGCAGCAAAATTTTGAATTGACGGTTTGAAGGTTTTGGTTTTGAAAGTAAACCGCTTTCTACGAAAAAGAACCAACGCAACTTTTCAATTTTGGCAATGGTTTTTTTAATTTGAATAATCATTATTCTTTGTGTGTAGGAAAAATGCCCATCATCGATACGGATGGAAAAAACCATGTTTTTTTTTAAAATTAAAAACCCCTATTATCGAGATGAATACAGAATTCATTCTATATTTCAACAAACTTTTATTATTATTTTTTTAACATGTTTATTCATTTATACGGCTCAATCGCGTTAGCTTTACGGAGCCAAAGGCAATGTTTATGGGTAACACACAAAAAACAACTATTTTTTAAACATACTAGGGAGGCGATTTTATGTTAGCTTCTTCTTGTTCTTTTGCAATTCTAGCTGACTCTTTTTGTTTACTGATTTCCGTTGATATGAATGCGACAAACTGTAACAACGCGTGATCGCAAGTTTCCATCTTCTATGGTTCATCATTATTTATTTCGGTGTCCACAGATTCCTCCGTTTTATCTTCCAGCATCTCTAGCGTTTCCAATTCTCCCTCACCTTAAGCTTCTGATGCTACGGTGGCTGTACCTCCAGTTACTGCACTTCCGGATATTTTCTTCATTTTACCGCACTGCTCCTTCTCTTGACGACGCAATTTCGGCTGACTCCGATCTTTCCGCTTGGGACAGGAAGCCATCACGTGTCCCTCTTCCTTGCAGATGAAGCATTTGTCTTTGTTGACTTGGTATCAAATGTTTCCCTTCCGGCTGGCAAAGTGACGGGATCACGGGATTTCCTGCTTCACATCCATGTACGCCCCCGCACACCAGTGTACGCGGGTATGCCCAGCTCCGGTAGAAACTTCTCCCGCACGATGCGTTTTACATGTCCATATTTTGACAACACCGTAACGACCTCCTGGTCAGGAACCTGATGTGATCCTGAGCATGCGACATGTGCACTTTAACCTTTTTTCCATACCCATAATGAAACATAAGTTCATCCGAGTTGGCGGTCAACGCGTGTAACATCGACTGCTCAGAAGACTTGAACTTGACGAGAAGGGACTTTTCATCTGCTATCCTATATGCAGCTTAAATTTCTTCAAGCTCCACATCCAAGCCTTTCACAAAATTTGCCACTTCACCTAAGGCTGGTGTATCCGCTCCATTGCCGAAGGTAAATCGCACAGTATTTTTCAACTCGCACATTGCTGCTATAACAAAAGCGACCGGGTTGATGAAACAAGAACAATGCAAATTGATTACAATGCCGTAGAGAAGAAGGCTATCGCGCGAATGAACAAAACTCTCAACCGTCCCAATCGAAAGCAGAAACAGAACTGAAAACTTTTATTAATTGGAAAACTATGAACATTTGAATTAATACTTCCCTTGATCACTTTTGAAAACACAAATAATAAAAAACTAAAACACTTTTTCAAACTATCACTAGAAACCGCGAGTAAATTCCTTTAAATTCCTCTACACGGGAAATAATCGACACATAATTATTGGCAAAAATCCATGTGAAATTCCACATAATATTTATTTGCTCATACATAAACCGAACCCTCTGAGGAACACAAATGAAGTTTATGTGGCAAATGAAAAGTATGTGTGGTTACACATAGTGGTTATTTGTACACATAGGAAATAAACTGCAAAAAATCATGTGTGGGACACATAGATATTATCATTGCTTTTTTATCAGTGTAGAAAAAGCTTATCCTTTGACAGATAGGCCTATTTCGTCTGGGATTTAGAGACTTCTTCAGTGTCGAGTGCTCGACTCGACCAAGTTAATTTAAGTAACAGCTCTGGGAAGTCGACATGTCAGAAAACTTTGGAGAAGAACAGTGATTTTATAAGAACCGTAGAGAACTTCTTCTCAGCTCTCGTTTTTGGCCTTCATACAACGGAATACTGAGAATTACATATATGTACAGTTTGACATTGACATTGGGAGGAATTGTACGTCATGGCAAGTCCTGCAATGGTGGTGATTTCTTATCACATCACATCACATCGCACCATAGAGAACTTCTTTTTAATATGTTTCACGCACAGGACGCACCATATCTGAACATTATCCCTGCTTCTTGTACTAAAATAAGTGTGTGAAATAATTAAGATCCAAGTTTTTGATTGATTTAAACAAAACAGAAAAGTTTCAAAAACTGGGCCAAATTTTAAGGAAAGGAAATTATTTCCACTACGCTATTTTTTCTATAGCCTTGGCGATGGAAGTTTCCTAAGCATCTCTAATCTCAGTTGCTGGAGTTTAAAGATTTTTGGATCGAAATTTCGAGTTCTACTTCAGCCGAATTAAAGTCCTGTGCGATGATGATACGAACTCCATGTTGCTGAAATACAATGTAAATAGTTCTCGATTTGGACTATGACACCACTTGTCATTCGCTATGTAAACATGTTGCAATGAACGAATAGTCACTGTAACCGAAAAAGCGCAATAAATGTGGCATTTTTGAACATCTTTTAGGTCATATCAGATGTTTTGTAGGACAAAACTAAAACCAAAAATACTGCGAAAATTAGATCAGCATGAGCTGAAGAATTTTGGACGGATCGAAACGCTGTTTTGAATCATCTAAATCTAGTTTACAGTTACCGGTAAATTTCAAAGATTTTTTATTATTTTTCCAACAAGAAACGCGGCCGTTTCTTGTATTTTTAAACCCAGTGCGAAATTTTGTTTTTGATTTTTCGACATAAAACACTCTAAATAAAAATATGTCGGTTTTAGTTGTTTGAGGATTGAAAAATAAAACCTATGGAAATACTAGAAAATGAGAAGAATTATTGGACTGAAGAAGTCTGCACATTGTAGACGAAATACGCGTATCTGTCAAGATAAGCAATAAAGGTAGTTGGAATTAAATGAAAATTACTAATCATTCATCTCATTTTCTAGTTACAGGTATTCCACTTAACAGCCAACTTAACTTTCCAATAATATTACAATATTGAAACATGCTATCTCTTATTGGATTTGTCTTCAGGGTCGTTTTTCCTGCTTTCCCCCACTTACCTAGTGGTCTAGTCTCAAACCAGTCACTCACAAGTATTCACGGTTAACAGTGGAACGCCGAGGAAAAGGAATCGGTGACCCCAGGGGTGTTAGGTCTATGTACTGAAATTTACTCAAAAGCGTACGAAAACTAATTTCGATTTAACCACTGGAAGACGAGGCTTGATAGCTTCTTTAGAAGCTCGAACAAAGCGGAAATAACAAAACATAGTGAATATTCAACCAAGGGAAGCACTTGGTTGCGCTTGTGAATTTATTCGCCCCTACAATCACAATGAACTTTCTTAGCAAGTGAAAAGCATTCTTCCCATCAGCTCGTTTGAAACACAGCAGTTTTCTCCAACAAGCTTTCAAGTCATCCGATTCTTCCACCTCAATTTCCTTGCCGATGATTGCCATCCTCAGCTCACGAAACTCATTTTTGGCCTGTTCATCACCGCTTTCAAAAAAGATCTGATCCAATAGAACTCCTTCAAAGTGTGCAGTATCGTGGGGTCAACGTTTGATTCTGATTACTGAACTGGATTCGTTCAGATCAAAGCGCTTAGTGATATGTTTAATCTACTCGGTATAGGCAGCACAGCAAATCGAGAAAGCCTCCTTTCTGGTATCATCGAGAGTTCCGGAACGACGCATTTCTCCTGCTGTTACCCTGATATATATTTCCGATTTCTTACGAAGATGTTTCTCTAAATAAAAAACTCCGAAATCCGTCACGTGTCTTAGGTAATCATCCTCACACCTATTTACAAGAAGAAGCATTGGTGAGACTTCAGATTGCACATGTTCGAGAATTCCGGAACTTCTGACTGGAAGATACGGTTCACTTTATTGATAATGGGCATCCTGTCATTAGATTGACAGAAAATGCGCTGTTCGGTTTGATTGTTGTCGCAGTTGGCTTGGAACGAAAAAAAACAACACGAGCTCCGAAAACCGTTCCAAATTCCTTTTGACAATTGATTCCAACGATAGCCATCTGGTGGTGAATGGATGCAGAACGTTTAAAGGTTTTAACTCCAAGATACTTTGTATCATCTGTAATTCCTTGGATTTTATCGGAACGGATCTACTGTGCCAGGTACAATGGCAGCTTTTCGTATGCGTAGATTGCACAAGGAGCCAGTACACTTGATAATTATAAAATGGGGACAGTCACGTTTCAGCAGCTTCTGTTCCGTTCAGGGGGTCAAAACCCATTATTACCAATGCTCCATTTGAGCCAAAGCTCATTAAAGAAGACAAAAAATCACGTTCGAAACAACTATGCAAAAATAACCATCGAGAACATTATTCTAACTTTCCAAAATTCCTCTGAGTGAATGCATGAAAATGCTTCTAAATTGGAAAAACAGTATTTTTTGTAGAAATCTCTGTAGAAAATTCTCTTTAGGAACATTGAGAAAATTAATTCTCCAGCGGAATACTTGAAGATATTATTGAAGTATTTTTTTGGAGAACTATATGTTAGAATGCCTTCAGACATCTTAGACAAAATTTTAACAATAATTCTACAAAACTCCTTGCGGATTTTTTGAAATTCAGAATTAAATAAATGAGATTATTTATGGAATTCATGCAAAATATTCTTCTTAGATTTCTCCAAACAAATCAAGATTTTCTCAAAGAATTATCTTATAGTTTTTGTGTAGTTCTTTCAAGTGTCCTCCAGAGATTCCTTAAGAATCACAAAACTGTACAAGATCAGGAATTCCCCCAAAAAAATCACCACAAGAATGTTTTGAAATATTGCCGATGAGATGCCAGAAGAAACTCCTGAACAAATCCCTAGAGGAACTCCTACAAACTCCTACCTATAATACCTATAGAAACGCCATAAGGAATGTCTCAAGGAATGTTTGAGAACTTTTCATAGAATCTTAGAGAAATACTATAAAAAAAAATAAAAGATTATCTTAAAAAATTAATGAAGAAATCATTTTGAGGCACACGCACAAACTGGCTGTCAGCTGTCAATCTAGTGTGAACCTAAAAAGTTAGCTTACATCGAAGAACCTTTCACATATTCTGTTAAATTAACAACGCGAATCAAAGCAAAAACAAAGATTCTTGTACAGGTAAGCGGAAGAATGTATTGCGAGGTGCAAGGTATCAGGTGCCAATTTTAAATCGCTAGTTTCCTATTGGTGGTTGGTGTTGGTGTCAATTGTATTCTTTTGCTTCATGGGCCTTAAGCAACGCAATAAAAGTAGAATTGGTAAAAAGTTGGATATTATAAATTTGAGGTTTTTAAGCAATTCTCAAAAATCTTAAAAATCTTGGTTTATTCCAAAAATCTGTAATCTTTACATACAGATATCTGTATAAAAAAAAAAGAAAAAAATCCGTGTCAATCTAGATAAATCTGTGCCTGTGGCAACCCTGCGTGTGAGTGGTTCAGCCAACAATCAATATGCAACTAGCGATTTGAAATTGGTTCACTGTTGTAGAACCCCTTGGTGTGAAGACATGAGGAGGCAACCAATAAATATATATATTTGTTTGTTTTTTTGTGTTTTGTGGGGTGTTTTTTTGGGATTTTTGTGGGGGGGGGTGAGTGGGTTGGTTGTTGGGGGGGGTTTTTTAGGGGGGGGGTGTGGTGGTGGGGGGGAAGCAAATTTATTTTGGTTTGGGCGGGTGGGATTGGGTTAGTGTGGGTGGCTGTCGAGGTGGGGGAGGGTAGGTAGGTGGGGGGGGGGGGGGGGGTGGGGGTGGGGTGTGGTGTGGTGTGGTGGGGGGGGGGGGAGGCAGAGGGAAATGGGGTTGAAATTTAAAATTATATTTTTATTTTGTTTTTTTGTTTTTTTTTTTATTTTTATTGTGGTTTCTTATAACATGACCATAATGAAACGGTACTGATTATAGTAAAACAGCAGATAAACAAACGATTCACAGATTATTCCCTGTATACTTTTCCAAACATTTTGCTTGAGAAAAAGTCAGTTTTTGTATGGTTATTATATTTAACAACCTAAAGACTGCCCCAGAAAGTAGGGATGCACCCAGTTTTTAGTAGAAATACTACACAAGCGATGGCAATTCAATTTTTATTAGATACTAGCTGAACCCGGCGCAAACGTTGCTTTATGGTTGCTTTTTCGGAATGAGTTTTGTTAAAAGATTTTTGTTTGCTAATTTATGACTTCGGTTATAGAGTTTTAAACGCCAAAAACGGAGGGGTGGACCCGTAAGCAGAGACACTCACGCGAAATCCACGGGAAATTGAGAATCTCCTTCCAACGATACGATCCAACAATTCGAATAACCCAATTCGCAATACTTATTAAGCTTTCTACAGGATGGCTTGTTAAGAAGGGCGCGTCACTCTCACTGAAACTGTTGGAGTAGAATTCGCAGCATCACAATCAAATCGGGAGGAAGAAAAAAATAATAATCGTTCCTTCCTCCTCTCCGGGGGTGATTAAAAAAACCATCCTCTTTTTGCTTGTGTGTGATACCCTGGTTCCCCCCCCCAACACAATATTTATTATATATAATGTAGGGTAACGGGATGTAATGTTAGCCTATCACCTTCATTCGGCCTATGTACCAAATATGTCATTAATTTAGCGATAATCAACAAAATCATGTTGCTATTAGGATGACCGATGTAATCCGAAGCAATTGAGACAATATTAATCAACTTATAGTTGTTCACTTCCGCGTAATTTTCGATTTCTTGAACTTTTGGGGCATCATGATTTCACTGGTTAAGCTGAACAGATGATCTACACGATCTTCAAGTGATCTAAATTTGGCTTAATTGAATCGATAAAGCGAGTAATGCAGTCTGGATGTACAGAAAATAGTTACACGTTACAAACTAACTGTTCACATAGCTAAAATAACAATGATTTTACAAGAAAATCGTAGACCCAATGTTGGGGACATATTTTTTTGTATGTTCCCAACTATGGCCTGTTGTATCAATAACGTAGTAAAAAGGTTGTTATTGGTAAAATTTGAAGTGGAAATGCATGAGTTTGCGGTTGTTTATATTCAAGTGGCTCATCTAAACACAAACCGAAGGAACAAAATCATTGTATAGTGAATTATAATGTTTTCATTATTGAATGGCTGATAAATCATATATGAACATCACTTAAGTGTTTCGAAGCAGTTTTATTTTAGTTTGTTTTGTGAAATTTTGTGTTAAGTAAAGCGAATACAGCTGGCAATGCCTTAATTCATAAAATTATAAAAAAAAAAACCGTACAAAGACTGCATTTAGTAATAAATCCATCGAATGGGACGAAGTTGCATCCATGAATAGACCCAATTTGGTGCTTATAGACCGACATTAAATCCATATCCCTCGAAAGTTTCTGACTTCATAAAAAGAGTTGTGTAACTTTTCGTGATACATACTACCAAATGTCTTATCAAACTTATCTTAGCAAGTGTATAACTAGTTGAATCTCGCTTACAGCTTAAAAACTTTATGAGTTATAATAAAAAATGTAATCGATCGTTGCATAATAGGCTGAGTCAAGGGACACATACCCTAAATAGAAAAGCAATATGGATGAAGGAGTAAATATAATATAAACGAATCATAGAAAAAAACCTTTAGATTCAATGAAATAAAATATCTGTACTATCTATTTCCTTGTAAACTTGAAGCAAATGAAATTTAATTATTATTATTAATCTTTTAGTAAATAGTTTTAATATGATTATACTTATATATAAAGGGTGATACGGTCAAAATTTGGTCAAGGGAAAACGCGTGTAAATCGGTGAAATCGTTTATTTAAAAAATCAAATTAAATTTATTTTTCAAGTTCAATTAGTATAAAATTCAGGAAAAATATTCAGTTAGGCTTCCGCTTTTCCAAATCCGAATTGCCGGGCCTTACGCTTGACCCCTGCCATCAGATTTTGTACAGCCACCTTGTCCACCTTCTTCGCCGCAGAAAGCCAGTTTGCCTTGAACTGCTGCTCGTCCTTAGCAGTTTTTTTGGTCTTCTTTAGGTTCCGCTTGACAATAGCCCAGTATTTCTCAATTGGGCGGAGCTCTGGCGTGTTGGGAGGGTTCTTGTCCTTGGGAACCACCTGCACGTTGTTGGCGGCGTACCACTCCATGGCCTTTTTACCGTAATGGCAAGATGCCAAATCCGGCCAAAACAGTACGGAACAACCGTGTTTCTTCAGGAAAGGCAGCAGACGTTTATTCAAACACTCTTTCACGTAAATTTCTTGGTTGACAGTCCCGGAAGCTATGAAAATGCTGCTTTTCAAGCCACAGGTACAGATGGCTTGCCAAACCAGATATTTCTTTGCGAACTTTGACAGTTTCGTGTGCTTGAAAATATCTGCTACCTTTCCCCTTCCTTTTGCCGTATAAAACTCCTGTCCCGGAAGCTGCTTGTAGTCGGCTTTGACGTAGGTTTCGTCGTCCATTACCACGCAGTCAAACTTCGTCAGCATCGTCGTGTACAGCCTCCGGGATCGCGCTTTGGCCGTCGTATTTTGTTTATCATCGCGATTTGGAGTCACTACCTTCTTGTAAGTCGATAGTCCGGCTCGTTTTTTGGCTCGATGCACGGTTGTAGACGATACACCCAGCTTATTTGCGGCATCTCGGAGAGATAGGTTAGGGTTTCGCTTGAAACTACCGGCAACTCTCTTTGTCGTCTCAGCGGCTTCCGGTTTTCGATTTCCCCCCGATCCAGACTTCCTGGCTGTCGACAAACGTTCCCCAAACACTTTAATTACATTTGTAACGGTTGATTTGGCAACTTTTAGCGATTTTGCCAACTTTGCGTGCGAGTAGCTCGGATTTTCGCGATGCGCGAGCAAAATTTTGATACGCTGCTCTTCTTGCTTGGACGGCATTTTGACAACTGAAGAGTGAATTCCAAAATCAAAATAGGAGCAACATTCTACACACACACACCTTCAAAATGAGGGGTGTTCAGGTTTTTTAAATGCAAAATTGAAAAAAATACGTCAAGTTGATATTGACCAAATTTTGACCGTATCGCCCTTTATTTCACATTCTTGAGATGTGTTTTAACAATTCGTGAAGACAAAACATAGTTATTCGGTATTTGCATAAAATGTTCGAACTTTGCGATTAACTCCGTCCATTAGGGTTTGTACAGACTCTTCAGAAATCGTAGAAGCCGTATTTTTTTCCAAATTTGCTGGAAGTGTTTGATGTCTTTGATTCCTTGCTTCTTTCCAGAAAGCTTCCGCTTCATCAGAGCCCAATATCTCTCGATTGGTCGTAGCACTGGGCAGTTTGGCGGGTTTGAGGTTTTTGGTACAATGTTCACTTGATTTGCTTGGTACCACTCCATCACAGTTTTAGCATAGTGGCATGATGCCAAATAAGACCAGAACAAAGGTTTTTATTTGTGGTATTTGATGAAGGGTAGCAATCGCTTCTGCAGACACTCTTTCTGTTAGATCTCCTTGTAGATTGTGCCTGTAGTGACGAAAGATTTACTCTTTTTGCCACACGTGCAAATTGCTTGCCACACAAGGTATTTTTTGGGAAATTTCGATGCCTTCTTCGTTCTGAAATGCTTGCTGTAGCATATCTGGCCATAGCAGAATAAAAAGCCAGCCCTGGAAGCTGCTTGAAATCCTCCAGGACATAAGTTTCATCGTTCATAACAACGCATGAAAACTTCGTCAAATATTCGCAGTACAAACGTCGAGCCCGTGATTTTGCTGCCAAGTTCTGTTTGTCGTTGCGATTTGGAACTGTTTTTACTGTATACGACTTAAGTCCCAAACGTTGTTTTGATTTTTGGACAAAACCAGGCGACATCCCTATTTTACGAGCCACCGTTCGAATGGAGAGATTTGGGTTTTTCGTTAATATCCTTTTCACTTTTTGGTCCATGACAGGCTCAGCGCGTTCAATGTTTTTGTCACTTCTCGGTTTCCTCTACACCGTCAAGCGTTCCGAAAATGCTTTGAGCACATCGTGAACAGTGGATTTAGGCAAATCCAATGTTTTTGCAAGGTCCCGTATTGACAAGTCAGGATTTGCCGTACGTCCTTACAAAATTCGCTCACGAACTTGTTTTTCTTTCGTCGCCATCTTGAATACTAAACATGAAATGTAAACATCAAGCATAGTCTTTTTCATCATAGACTCTCAGCAGTGTATTTTTTCATTCCTACGTGCAATATTTCAAAAGTTACAATGATTTGAAGGTGTCCGGATTAATGTGGATACAGACCTTAAGCAGTGTAGGATTATATTTAAATGTTGCGTTTAGTGTTATTATGTTAAGATAAGCCATTTATTACAGAAATCATCATACCGGGCTCTTCGATCACTCTAAATGCTATCTTTGAAATGTATCTAGAACGGTATAAAGAAGAATTTTAACAACATGTCTGATAAAATAATATCTTTTATTGAAATTTTATCTTAGATTTTTGGTATGATCTATTCAGCTTTTCCAGGACTAGTAAGATTTTTTTCCCGTATCAATCCAGTAGATGTAATATATTTTGTATACACTCATATTATGTTCTCGTATTGACTTACTATAGCCGCTTATGATATCTTCATTTTTTGTGTACAATTAATGCTAAATATTAAATAACATAACGGGGAAAGAGAGGGACCATCAGGGCACCCAAGTGAAACGATTTGGATACGGAGCATGGGACTACCTCCTCCCTATTGTTACATTTCGCGGAACGAGGGCGAGCTCTTCGACCCCATCTATTGGGTTTATTCTGTCAATCGAGGGCTCGATTCTAGTGCTGCGAGTGTGAACTTGCTTTTGGAAGGAGATTCTCTTCCCTATATTCGCGGGTTTCGCGTAAGTGTCTCTGCTCACGGGCCCGCCCAAACGTTTTTGGCCCTTCATACAGGAGCTTCTTGATGATCACAAACAATAATAGAATCCTGATCAAATCGTTTTTCAGATTATTCCACTGCTATGGAAAGTTACCTTGCTTCAATAGATGGTAGTATTACATAATCATCATAATCATCATCAATTTGCCGGCTTTTTCACTTAAATACTCCTTCCATTTTTGCCGACTTCCTCACTTACATTCCGGGTTCTGAACACCATTTGTGCACAATATTTCGCTGACAGTCAACGCATTTTGAAACAAACTGTTGGAAACGATTAAACCGCTACACAAGTGTTGAGAGGTAAAGGAAAACAGGATGCACCCATAAAAAAGAACTAGTTTCCAATTATTGCGAAACGGTATGCGGTGTCTGACTTCGTCCATACTTTTTGAGGCAGTCTTTATTAAAATTATGGCAAGATCTTATTCCACTTTAACATTTATCATCGATAAATCGATTGATAGATTAACTTTATCTTAAGTTAATAATTGTTTAAAGATGATATTTATCATCATATTATTTTATTCAATAATTACGGAGTGGTATAATAGCTTTAAAGCACTAGTTTATTCGGGAGAAACGTATCATTTTTATTTTATTTTGACGAGTTTGATTTTTTTACCTATAGTTGTATAATTGTGTGAACCGGTTTGTTTTTTGAAGCTCTAAACGAGTTTTTAAAAGGTTTATGAATTTTCTCGACGATTCTGAATATCAGGGGTTTCTATCGGGTTTCCTTGATTTTCTAGGAATTCTAGATGGATGGCCATTATTCAAATGTTCGAACATAATAAGTCCCTACAATTGAGAAGTTTCTTCCATCGTTATGAAATTTTCGGAGTCTAATGCTTGTTTCTGAAGGCAAGTCCCGACAGATAAGAAGAAAACAGAGGTATTAACGTCCGAATATTGGCAGTTCTATTGATTGATTAAACAGTTAAGCAGTTCTATTTATTCACCAAACATCGCAGGTGATGCACGAACTGCTAAAAACCCGTCCCTTACCCTATCTGAGGCAGTGGATATTAGCTTTTCGGCATGTACAAGCGTTGATTGTTAGTAATATTTGGTTTGGAAAAAATGTCATCAACATATCATTCAAGCCTTAAGGAATTGGTATAAACGAGTCGACAGCATCTTTGCTCTTATGTATATGATATCATGAGATCCACTTTATGGTCAATAGATTTATTCTTGCCCAAATCGGTTAACAAATGTGATACTTGGTGCCGTGTTGCGCGTCACTGATAAACCGAATGATTCACTATTCAACTGGTAGTTGTATTTCAATTACTGTGTCCAAGCGTTTGATTTAGCAATGATGTCAGTTGCACATATGGCCCAATACATACGGTATTCAGCGACCAATCAATGACGTCACGGCGCTGCAATGAACCGGGATCGACATCGTTATTCCTAGAATGGTTTATTACATTGCCATAATCGCAAAGCGGACGTTAGCAATATTGCAGAATTTGAACTGCGGTCACACTGGCCAACGTACGGTTTGCTTTGAAACATTCCAAATACATAGGGGGAAGGTCTCGCTTATTGGCCTAAAAGAATATAATCAAATGTTTTATATTTTTTTTTATTGATCAAGACAATTGGCTGTGAGTGAAAGTCTGTCAACTTTTCTCCATAATTGAAGTTTGCAGCTAATAACATTGACGGTTTAGAGCCACCAATTCGATTGAATAAAACCTCGTTGGAAAAAAAAATCGTGTCGAACATGCGTGATTTGTCGAGGCTTGCCCGTCGCAAACCTTTCAACCGGACAATTCAAACAAGTGAATCCATTTCGATGACAGAACCCCAAATGCTGATCGGCATTTTTTTTACGAGTCGCCTTCCATTTGTGTAACTTCCACACTTCGTTGCTGACTGCAATTAAGACCGACAAAATGCGTCAAACTGTCCGCCGCCACCAACGCCAACACTTGTCGCCGACGAGATGCAGAACAGTCCATCCATCTACAGGCAGGCCATGTCCCAGTAACCGCAAATGCATATGTATGTATGACGATGCGTGTGCGAAAAAAGCGCTCCAAGAATAATGATAAAAATTAATTTCCGATTCGATCGATGTGTGCGGTTTTTCGAACCCCGTTGCAATACATGCGCGTTATTTGAATTTTTTTTTATCTTAATTTAATTAATTTTTATAATCACTCCGTTGTAACACTAATTAATCAAGTTTGCGCCGTGCGCTGTCTGCTCTACCTGCACCGATGTCCCAAGTCAGAGTACCGTGTGTGGAAGAGAGCAGTCTTTGAGCTTGATCTGACATCGAAATTATGCGCTTTATTCTCCTTCGCAATTCCCCTGAGGGTAAAAAAAACGCATTGCCCAACGTAAATACGTACTCCTCGTTCGCCGACGACGACTTAGGGTAGCTGGAAGTGCTTTGAACATTTCCAGCCGAAACCCTTGCAACCCTATATTTCACACTCATCTTGACATCGATCGTGTATAGGGTATGGAAGGGTAAATGGACCATCCAACCAATCACAGCAGTGGTAATGAATATATCATTTCCAACCATTATCCACAACGTTGAATTAATGCAATCAAACGCAAAATCTGCCAAGTCTAAATAGCATCAAGAAATCGCGCGCGCCCTCGGTCTCAAACTCCGCTGGTGGCACCTTCGCGAGTGCGGGATCACATAATTGTAGGTTGTAATTCTGCACTGAACGCTGATTGTAGTGCTACTGTTGCAAGCAGCTCGCTGGATCAGCAATCATCAGCCGAGCTTGGGGAAGGATGCAGCATTTATGATTTTTCCCAGCACCTTCAGCATCACCACTTCGGAGGCGTGTTCAGTAGATGGTAGCGCACCAACTGTACTGACATTGGTACGCATTTTCACACTTTAACATGGCCGTTGTCGTCATCATGATAGTCTTGTTTTATTATGTTTTCATTTGGGCAAAGGAACCTGCTACAAAGATAAGCTATAGTATCCCTGACTTGTCCACGATACCGTGGCATCACTTAAAAAAGCTGTAATATTTTACTCATTGGGTTAATTGTAATGAATCTCGGAACAAAGCAGTGAGCGTGATGTTTTCTATTCGGACGTACTAAAGGATGTATCCGGTAAAAATGGCACACACATATTATTGTATTAGTGATTGTGCTGAAAAGTGAGGTTAATCGTCGTAGATGGCGCTCGTGAAGAATGGTTTTTCGAGCTATCCAAGCAAAGTAATTGGTGATAAAAAAAATCTAGGAGGCTGTGCATGTGAGCGGACGTGACGTTTGTTTTTTCGCTGCAAAACAGCAAATTGAAAATTATAAAAAATACTGATATTACAACAAACAGTAGTATCCAAAGTAGTTTTTGAAATTAACTGTGATGAAGCAATGTTTTGGAAGTCAACCGAACCAAAACCGGTTGCGTTCTCTATTCGATACAAAAAAATAGTCGTAGTCGTTGAATTTTGTGGATCGTGAAAATAACATTCTATTAATGGTGAAAAATAAAGCGGGGCTTACATCGACTGAGTGGTTGGAGAAAAACATTATCAAAAAGTCGTAAAGAACAAAACACGGAGAACGGAAAACGGTCCATTTTTTAACATGTACAAATTTTCTGTAGCTCATCGACCGAATTTGTGTGTTTCTTCGACGGATAACTGTGTAAGTTCGTGACTTCGCAGTGTTATGGAAATGGTTGTCTGCTCGCTTCTCATAAATGGTCTACAGGATCCAGCAAAACTCAGCTAAGTATTATATTTAAGATGTTCATAGATGATCCAGACAACCTGGGCTATACAACATGTGGAATTGAAGGTCTAAATATGTTGATGTAGTTCAGGCCCAACTTTGGGTTTTATTTTACTTGGCAAGCTTCGCCTCTGTCTCACTCTCATATACCGCTTTGACGTCGTAAAGTTTGAAGTTTTCAATCGTAATGCAGAAAGTGTTTTAAATGTATATTATCCATTTAAGATTTTTGATTTATTCGCCAAAAATCTGCAATTTTTGGTTTCACGTGACTAGCCAATCCACATTGGACCCATAGATCTCAGATCTGATGTTCAAACTCACGGTTTACTGAACAGATGCAGCTTCGAACGGAGATAATGGAAATCAGCTTCTGTCCGGTCAGCTAAATTTCTCCTGACAAATCATCACCAATTATCCAAATTGGTTTCCATGCAGTGTTGAAAAATTCCTTGTCTTCCCAATAGAAAGCCACGATTACTCTTTGGAGTGGCTCCAACAGCATCCTTACAGTTGCCTTAAAGACCAGATAGTATGGACGCGTCCAGTTTTCAGTAAGAATATTACACAAGTATTGGAAATTAAATTTTTATTAGATATAGGTACTTTTAACATTTGATTAACACATCTGATTAGTGTTCTCAATTTATGTTTTCAATATTGTATGCTAGGTGACGTTCTTCATAAGATTCGGCACAGACTTCTTAGCGACAAGTTTTGACACTTTTTTACTACCTGTTTCAATGTGTTGAATGGTATCTGGTGCCGAGACATGTTTCCAAAGATGTGCCATCGTCAAAAATCTTCAACTGGTCGAGTTTGCGAGCAATTAGAAGGGTTCATGTCCTTTGGGCAGACATACCACACATTAACAATTTTCAACTTCCATGACCCAAGTCGTGAATACGCCAAATTTCTAGGAAACCGGGGAACACAAATAATGTCTATAAAAAACCCTAATAAGATGATATCAACAATCAATATGATATTGAACCCAGACCCACTGGGGTGCCAAGTAGCAGTCACGCTTACCACTACACCACTGACGCCGGCATTGTTGTGCCTTTCGGCGCTGGAGTTTTTGTTTTTGTTTTGATTCGCAGGGTGGTTGAGACATAGTATTTGAGGGTGTGCTCGTGTGAGTTGCGTTTTTTGGGACGAATTGAGCTTGGGAACGAGCTTGGGACCGACGTGCAATTACTTCCCGAGCCAAAGACTATATCCGAGTGTGTGTGTGTGTGTGTGTGTGTGTGTGTGTGTGTGTGTGTGTGTGTGTGTGTGTGTGTGTGTGTGTGTGTGTGTGTGTGTGTGTGCCTGAGGAGGGTTCGTGTGTGTCTGCGTGTGTGTTGCGTGATTTGGTCTCAATGCAACATTTTTCTCTTTCCAGAAAGCGAGTAATGGCGCTATAACCATATGCCAAAAAGGCTAGGACAAGAGTTAGTGCTCATGTCCCAATCGATAGACAAGCTCTCACGCAAGAAGAGCCTGGATACAAATAGCAATTGCCTGTGTTGCAGCCCATAAAAGCGGATAGCAAAGGAGTGCATTTACTTTCTTAGCTTCGTCACTCCCAACGACCTATATACATATAAAAAGAAATATGCTTTCTTGCCAAGGAAAGCCTCCCTCACAATCCCATCCGACTTCCAACTCCAGATGTCTATGAAGGTAGCATGAGTTCCCAGCATCTTCTTAAGTAGACATCTAATCAACACTTCCCTCCCATCCCATACTGATCATAAGGACCTGTCCAGGTGTTGTGCAAAGAAATCGATGGATGAGGAGCCTGTCACACCCAAGGCAGCTCTTCTGGCGCTTCAATCGTCTCTACAACAGCCAACCCAGGATTAAAGGGTGTCCACGATGAAATTGCCACACACAAAATTGATTCACAAAATTCGAGTTTTCATCCGATTGCCATCAAATTTTCAGGGATTGAGAAATAACTATTAAACTTCATTTTACCATTTTACTCGTATTTTATTTACAGTCCATACGCAAATGCCCGCACCTTGGCCTTAACCCCGGCCATAAGATTCTGCACAACCTGTGAATCAACCGTTTTTTGCATGTAAACCCATACTTTCTTCAGTTCCTCGACTGTCTTCACTACCTTAGGTCGTTTAAGAAGGTGCTGCTTCATAATCGCCCAGTACTTCTCGATGGGGCGGAGCTCCGGAGTGTTGGGAGGGTTGAACATTTTCGGCACGAAATTGACCTTATTGTCCGCATACCACTTCAGCACGTCCTTGGAGTAGTGGCATGAGGCCAAATCCGTCCAGAAGATTGTTGGGACGTTGTGGGCCTTCAGGAGAGGAAGCAGCCGCTTCTGGAGGCACTCTTTTATGTAAACCTGTCCGTTCATCGTGTCCTGGGTCACGAAAGGTGCACTCCGCTTCCCGCACGTGCAGATGGCTTGCCAAACCAGGAATTTCTTCGCAAATTTGGACATCTTCTGAGTGCGGACATGCTCCGGAACGCTGAACTTATCCTTGGCCGTGAAAAACAGGTTGCCGGGGATCTGTTTGAAGTCGGCCTTCACATATGTTTCGTCGTCCATGATGCAGCATTCAACTTTCGTCAGCATGTTGAGGTACAACTTCCTGGCACGGGTTTTGGCGGACTTGTTCTGCTTCTCGTCGCGATTAAGGGCCTTTTGTACCTTGAACGTTCGAAGCCCAGCCTTAGTTTTGGCCTTCTGGACAAAACTTCGGCTTAGGTGCAGCTTCTTAGCCACATCCCGAACGGAGGCGTTCGGATTTCGGTTGAAGGCCCCAACTACGCGGTTGTGATTTTTGGTGTTGTACGGAATACTTTTTCCTTCACTTCTGGGCTTCCGATCGGTGGTCAACCGTTCCTCGAACCGCTTAATCACTCGCGACACCGTGGAATTTGCGATTCCCAACGTTTTAGCGATGGAACGATGCGAGAGATCCTTGTTCTCGTGATGAATGCGCAAGATTTTATCACGCACGAGCTGTTCTTTCGACTCCATTTCCGCGAGTTTTGATCACAGGACTTTAAGGACTTGCAGGATGTAAATAATGCACTATGAACTAAATCCACCCAAATTTTCATTAAATTCTACCCAACGGTTAAAAAGTTAGAGCAATTTCATAGTGTGGCAATTTCATCGTGGACACCCTTTATGTATGGTCGGAAAATGCTATGCTATGCTATGCTAACCGATTTTCCCAGTGTTTTTGTTGTTTTTACCCACATTTTCTTCAACTCCAGATCTGTTTTAATAGTTTTGGGATGTTGGCGAGGTTCCGTCTTCTTAAGTGCCCAGAATTTTTCAATTGGGCGAAATTCCGATGAATTTGGTGGGTTCATATCTTTTGGCACAAAATTGACTCCGCTGGCTCGGTACAACTCCAACACGTTTCGAGCGTAGTCGCGGGATGCTAGATCAGGCCAAAACAGAGTTCGACAAAGATTTTTCATTAGGGCCTAACTGACAAACGTTAACAATGACTTCTTCCGTAAATTTCTCGTGGCACAAAGGCTATGTAAGCCTCCAATTCTATCGGATAGGTGAACTCTTCCTCTTTGAAATGACCATGGTGGATTGATTAGGCGAGTTTTCAATGACGAAAAATTCTCGGAAAAGGCCATTGTTTACGTTTGTCAGTTAGGCCCTAATGAAAAATCTTTGTCGAGTTGATCCTTTGTGCTTCCTTGTGAATGGCAAGAGACGCTTCTTAAGGCACTCTCGTGTAAATCGCACCGTTGATTGTTCCGGATGTGATGAAGGGAGTGCTTAGTTCACCACATTCGCAAATCGCCTGCCAGATCGGGAACTTCTTTGCAAATTTCTATAATTTCTTCTTTCGAACATGCTCCGGAAAATCGAACTTTGACTTGGCAACGAAATATTCTTGCCCATGAAGTTGACGGAAGTCGGCCTTGACGTTAGTTTCGTCATCCATCACGATGTAAAACGATTTGAGGAGCAATTTCGTGTAAAGTTTCCGGGCGGGGGTTTTCGCAGTGATGCATTGTATTTCATTCCGGTCTGGGGGTTTTTGCACCTTGTAAACATGTAACCCACATGACATGGTTGGACGATTCTTGAACTGTTGTACAATTTTTTGGCCATTTCACTGTCCATTGGACCACTTTTACGACCACTTCCTTCCTGCATTCGGGCACTGAGATGATCTGTGAAGGTTTTTATCACACGAGACTCAGTTGTATTTGCAATTCCAAGCTCCTTAGCGATCCATCGGTGGGACGGATTTTGGATTTTGATCACGGACAATTTATTGTTTCGACGACATGACTAAAACTACTGCATGAATTACTGAGAAACTTGACAGATGTAAACAATACACTATCAATAAGATTTGCTCAAATTTTCAGGTTTTTTCAATCATACGGTGTGCCATTTTTATCGAATACAAATTTTACTAATCCAACACGAATATTTAAGATAATTAACTGAACAATACGTTTATTGAATCTTATCTAAGAAAAGCACATTAGTAGCAATTCTTCTCATCTGAAGTTTGACGCTGACCCGGCATCTGTTCCAGTGACAGGTTAGCAGTCATGGAAGAGCCAAGCGGGAAAACAAAAAAGGGGGAAGCAAGGACGGTGTTCCGGTTTTGGCGCGGGTGGTGTCCACCTTCCACCCTCAAAAGGGGGGGGTGTTGTTGGGAGCGGGTGCGGTTTTTTTAAGTCAGGGAGGGGGGGGGAAGAAACGCACGCAGGGTTGCTAGTTGGGTGTTGGGGGGGGGGGGGGGGGGGCGGTTGGGTGAGGGGGTGGGGGGCGGGGGGGAAGGGGGGGGGGGTCTGTAACCGTTCACTAACTAAGTAAAGAGGTTTTCTGCCTAAACGCAGTGGCTTAAGCGCCACTCTCAGTTACGAGAGACCACTGGTCGTGTTTATAATTTTGCCCGATTTATGAGACCTTTTCTCAGGGAACCTCTTGAACGGTCGTTGGTTACTAACAGCAAAACATAACTCTTGGAAACGCCAACTTCTTAGATTAAACAACAGGAGACAAATTAATTTACTAGGAAAGGAACTCTCTGACTCAGCCACGAAACGATAAATAGAACCGGATAGCAAAAAGAAGCGTGTGCTTACCCAAATGAGCGAAACGGAAAGAAACAAACGTAATGAAATATGTGAGTTTTATTCAAGGAGCGGCATTTAAAACGGTACAAAGGGTTTTCAAGTTCTCTAATTGATTTATATTTTTAGCATTCATTCGTGTTGGGCTTCCTTTTTAATGTACGGAAAAGAGCAAATCATGGCCATGAAACAAACATGCTCACATACCTGCGCAGGATTTTTAATAACTCGACGACTCGATGACGGCGTTGGATGAGGGCTCGACGACTCAAAGATGGCGTTGGATGAAGGCTCGACGACTCAAAGATGGCGATTAGGAACGCCCTACCAGACAAAGCGCTGAAACCTGTGGCTATGGCGGCGAGACGTGCCGTAGTATGGCGGGCAACGAAGGTGACTCGAGCGCAGTATGGCCGAATTAAAGGTGCGGAGAGAGTGGCGGCTGGACGGAAGACTTCCGGTTTGGTCTCGAGAGCCAAGCGACGACGGGTTGTCGTGCTGTCCCGGGAGATTCGCTCCGCAGAGATAAAGGGCCAACGTACCGTCGCACGGCTTCGCGTACTATGCTTCCGCTATGACCGCCCGAGATGGAATGAAACCCGATCCCTCATTGGATGGAATCCGGACCGCGGTACGCTTTTGGCGACGCACGCGCAAGATCCGGGCTCTCGGAAAAATGGTCCACAGAGGTTGGAGAAGGACCTACTTCGACGCATGATTGGCGACCGTCGGGAAATTCGCTTGAAAGACTAGCGACTTCACTCACCTCCGTTTTACTACCTGCGAAAGGCGGTCCTTTGCGTGGCGCCCGAGTCTGATGATCCGTCGGACGAACCAGCCACACAGTTACCCTCAATCCGGCGTTGACGATAGCCGGACAAAAATGTAGAACCAGCCCGTACAAAAAAAGCGCCAAGCGCTGGAAGTCCAACGCGAAATCACATTAGTTTTAAAATTTGAAAACCCAAATAAAATCTTATTAATTACCTTTTATGTACTATTTTCAAATTCAATCAAATTGATTAGCTAACGCGAAAATTTAATTCTTACTTAAGTTAACTGCACAAAAAGAAAGAAAAACGTTTTAGAAAACCACGGATTTTAATAAAACTCACACACCACCTTTTAGTACCTTTAACGGAAATAAACTCAAGCAAAGTAAGCTGAGCTTAACTAAATAATGGATAGAATTTCGCGCACTTCTATTCACCAGCCGATTCAAAAGCGATATGGATGAGGCAGAGTTACCGTACAAGCAAGAAGGTTCCTAACCACCTTTCTCTATTCAAATTGGCGATCTATTAAATATTAAAGAGGTATTATCTAAGAGCTATTCGAATGGCGACGGACTTCATGGCGTCTCCAGAAGAAAGTGTTGCATGAAACAACCCAATACAACATTGAGCTTTTATGGCAACGTTGCAACTTAGACACGCTAATTATGGCAAAGTTATAACCTCGACACAGTGAAGATTTGATTTTATTTACATTGATGAAATATTTCAATTCCTATCATAATTAATCGTAATAAAATATAAATTATCAATTAAACGAAATTCAAAACAGAAATCTATTTACAAAATAAAACTATATTTAGCGGATGTAGTTAAAATAACAGAAATTGTAACAAAAAATCCTCAAGAAGTAACCAAGTTACAGTAAACTATGATATAGATATAACATAAACAAAACAAACTTTGAGACAGTTTGGTCACGATGTAGAAAAATCATATCAGTTAGTGTTAGAATTAATTTATTTCTCTACGCAGATTGTGCCTCCCAGGGCATTATATCTTAATTTGTTATAAGTATGTTATACAATTATCCAGATGAAAAAGTCTTTAAGACATTTATATCATAATCAGTTAGTCGTAACAAAGTTTGTTATAATTTTGTTATTTTTAAGTTATACCCTTCTGGTCTATTATAATGCTCTGACAGCCTGTGGAGTAGCGTCTTTATTTAAAATGAATGCGGTGAACAATGTGATAGAATTTTCCTTTGATTCAACTAATAATTGCATGCCAATAATTTAATGGATGTTCGCAGTATTAGCCATGATCTTCATCTTACATTTTTGCATATCTTGAATGATTGATTTATTTTTAAATAAGTGCTCCTTCGCTAATTCCAATCACTTCTTAATATTTGCTCCTTCCGAGTAAATTTTTTCCTCAGATTGTGTCACATGCTGGATAGTATGGACACTGACGGGACTTCCGCTTCTGCCAGCAGCCTCTTTGGCCAATTCCTGAAGCCTTGTTTCAGGTTTTTTGTGTATAGTTCGCCCGATTCCTCGTTCGTCAACAGCGGTCGAGATCAGTTAATAGCCTCTGAATGTGCGGTTTTTAAAGTTCCCTCGAATTTTCTGCACTGTGGAATTGGCTCTTTCAACGGCAGCCGCTATTTTTCGCAACGATTACCCACGAAGGCACAGCACATCACTAGAGTACGCTTAGCAATATCGGTTTCTTTCCTGGTGGTTTTCATTTCAATGCAAACACAACAAAATTTTAGCAAAGAATTATTTACACGGTTGATTGCGAAAACCTATTAATGGGTAGAAAAAAACACCCATTTTCAAATAGCTCTCCTACCTGTCATAAAATGCAGGAATTTCTCAATCAATACCCATTAGAGGAAACCTCATACAATAAAAAAAATGGTTATATTTTTACACTTTAATGGGTGCCAATAAGTTCAAAGTTGGTGGAACATGGAAACATGAACATGGAGGAAATAAGTTGGTCGGAGATTCATACGGAAAGCTGAAAGGTAAGGATTTTTATTCTTATTTATTCGAAACCCTGATTTTTTTTTTCAATACATATTATAATAGGTTATCCAGGCCCAGCTAGATGTTAGCTGTGTATACATCGAAGAATTTACTTAGGGTGATTCGAATCAACACATCAAATTAGGGCATAATCTCAATACAAGCCGGAAGAATGCTCTTCCGTTTAGTTTGCAAAAAATTGTAGAACCTTCCCAAGTGATCATAAGCATTATATCTTAACACTAAATTCGATCGACTATCAGCAACAGTAACACATATTACATTTTTTCAACAACTCCCGTGCTATGTAGCATTGCATTTACATTAAAATGTGATGATGCACAATATACATCTAAAGCCACTCAACATTAAATATACATTCAATGATGCATTACTGCATTATCTCAATAAAATGATTCATTGTCAGTTGATAAGTAGCATTGGTGCAGTGTCATCTGATGCCATTTAGAACTTGACTTTGATCATGAGCATGAGCCGAGCATGATTGACCGCACACGGATGCTATTCCGTTATTGACAGATCAGCTGTACTTACACAAAGAACCTATAGATGATGCTTCGGGACTAACATACATCCTCATCGTGTAAAAACTGGTGACCCATTATAAAGCAATACCGGCACCGGCCGTGCCCAAATGCTGGTCCCCAGTAGGGAAAGGAAGGAACGTGTTGACATGATACTCGCTTTGGAGGAAGCCGAGAAATCAGCAGGGTTCAGTTTCGGTTAACGATACGCTGAGCATTGTGTAACACTTTCCACCGAAAGCAATGAGCCGCTCCAATGTAACTGAAAAAGAGACAAGCATAACGAAAAACAAAAACAAAACAAAATAGACAAAATAAAACAGGATATTAGACATTGTCTTCAAAAGTTTGTAGAAACCGGTAATTGTTTTCGGATATGGAAGTTCCTCTGAAAATCGATCGGAAATGCATAGATTTGTTCAACACCAGTGAGCGAAACTCGTTAGGGAGCCTCTGGAACATTTTTAATGTGGAATTTTGATCGAAAACACGATTATTTTTCAATGTTCCCAAAATTTTAACTATGACGGGAAAAAAAAGCGTCTTCTTCGCTAAATAGTTATTAACTAATAGAGTAATACTTACCTGGACATTCATCCGATCGGGAATGAGCTATTGATAATCTTTTCTAGTTCTGGTACGTGCTAGAATGGTGGAAATACTATGGTGTTACGAGAAACTGTAATGCCTGTATCTTACTAGTCACTTTATGAAGCGTCTAGATTCAAGCCATTGCTTAGCCGTTGGGAGTTGGTATATCTGGCTCAAATGGTACCACGATGTCTATCACATCTCGAACATCAAAACGACGCTGCTGCGGTTGAACTTGCGCATTTGCTACCGCAATATTATCCAACGCCGACATAAATTTCGTCAGTGCAGCCTCACTCAGTACACTAGTCTTTTGTTCGTCCGGCATCTTTCTCTTATAACGTGGATCCTTGGAAATCAGCTGTTCAAAACTAAGACGACGTGCATCACTTGGCGAGCGAAATCCTTCACTTTCGGAATCGGATTTTTCGCTTTTGAACATGTTGCAGCACACCAATCTGGCACAACTCACTTAATCCAGCCTCTTCCCGGCTATCAGACCCGCCAATCACGTTCTGTGAAACATTTGGGAAATGTTCCAAAACCTTTCTAGGATTAATAAGAACCCGGAAAGCAATGTGCACCGGTTTACTGTGCCTGGCTTCACGCGTGTTCAGGCACTTGCGCCAAACGGGATTGGACCGAGCGACGGTGTAAAGATGTAAAGAAGACTTAGAAACGTCAGATCGGAGGCGAAATGTGGTTGCTTATTTGGTTGCGTTTTTGTGTTCGGTTTCTGCGTTTTTTCAACGATTGTTTACATGGATCTTCAAAACTCGTTTTTACTCCAATCATTGTATTTCTATCAAATGTATAATTGTGAAATTCTGTATTGAGTAAAGGAGGGGGGGGGGAGGGGAGGGAGAGAAGGGGGTTTGAGGGGGGGATCGGGTGGAAGCCGTGCTGTGAAGCTGACGTGTTTTGTTTTTGCTGCGTCGATCTCGCGAAAAAATCAAACATTAATTCCTTGTTAAACTTAAATAAATTGTGAAATCATAAAATATTCGCGTGTTTTGTGTAATACTTAGTGAATGTAATCGATTACCTTCCAAAATGTGTGATGTTCAGTAGAATTTTTCAGTTTTTGTGTGTGCTTGCAGTTTTTTGTGTGTGCTTGGAATCGAATGCGATTAGCTGGCAGAGCAGAGTGGGGGGAGGGTTGCAGTGATTTTGTCGGAGAATTGATACGACTGGGAAGTTTGGGAAAAGCGTGAAATAAAGAGAGGCCAAATTGGCAGGAAGAGAAAGAGTGTTGTGGGTGTTTAATTGGTTGGTGACGGTAAAATGGCCGCTAGAATTGCGGCAGATTAAGTGGTGTGAAGCGGGAGAATTCCGGAAAAAAAAGGAAGATTGTTGGTGTTGGAAGTGAAGAGAGGAAGAGAGTGGTGTGGTGAACAAGCCGCTGTTACCCGAAGCAAGTTTGGGAACGGTGAGATTGAACATCAGTTTTCGGCTCTAAACGAGCACGAGAGAATGTACGGTGAAGTATAGCAGAATAGGTCTGCAGGAGTGTGAGATAGGGAGAGAGCGTTATTTCGGTGGAGAGAAGGGCATTTTTACCACGGGTCGCAGTGGTGAATTAGTGGGAAGTGGTGGTCCTATAAGGTGTGAGAGGGAGAGAGTGACCGGTCGACTGCGAGGAGTAGGTCGTTCTCTTCTCGGGTGGTATATTGGACTACACGGCCGGCCATATAAACTCAGTGTTGAGTCGTTTTTGGCTCGCTTTCGTCGGGAGTGGAGTCGCTCAGGTTTGGGTGGGTGTAGCTGGGGTTGCCGGGTCGACAAGTCAAAGACATCGACTCAAATCAGATGGATGTTTTTGATTTGTCGACTTGGCAGTCCCGGTTGCATTTGCTCAGGTTTGAGTGGCTCCACTTTTGACGGGGGTGAGTCGGAGACGGCTCGGGACTGAGTTGGGGTGGCTGGCCGTGTAGAGCTCTGGTGCGCTTTGAACGAACATCGCTGTAGCAGTCGGTGAGGGAGACGAGAGGTCGGAGGTGAACGGTAATAGTGACGGTTGTTGGTGGTAGCGAAAAGTTAGAAGCGGGATAGTGATGTAGTGTGAACGGCTAAGTAGAAAGAAAGAGAGGAAAAAAAACCCGTAGTTGGGGTTAATGAAACTGAATAAAATAGCGAAGACATGAAAGTGTGAGTGATTAGGTCTTTGTAGATAGAGAGGTTTAGAGAACAGAGCAAAGGTGCGCGGAGGTAATTAGCCGAAAAAAGGTTAAAAGTGGAAGTCGGAACTGAAATCCTCAATTCTCGAGTACTTTTTCAAACAGACGTGTCTGATTTTGTGAGCAGGGAGGGGAGGTGGGATTCAAGCGTTAGATTCTTGAAACCCTTGGCACTTTCATGCAAACTAGGGCCACCAACACAAGGAATAACATTTCCCTAACATGGTGGTGATGTAACTTTCCGTGAGGGGGCTGAGAGTCTTCGGGAGTTTACGTTTGAGTCTTGCTTCCCCTCTTTGTTTGCGGAATCAGGTGCGTCTGTTTGAGGAAGTAGTCGAGAATTGTTCGGATTTTGACATTCTAGGTTCATATAACTATGGGCCCATGGGATCAGTAGTAGATCAATAATATACCATGTTTCATGTATAATTTACTTATTGTATTCCATTAGAAATAAACCACCCACACATGTAAGTGGCCCCAGCAGCATCCTTCCTGTTGGTTTAAACCGGTCCTCAAACTCGATGTTTTTAACGTATACTTGTATTCCATTGAAATAAACCATCCACACTTGTGAGCGGCCCCAACAGCGTCCGTACTGTTGGTTTGAATCGGTCCTCAAATTGGATATTTCAACATGTTCTTCTATTCCATTGAAATAAACCATCCACACTTGTGAGTGGCCCCAGCGGCATCTGTACTGTTGGTTTGAATCGGTCCTCAAATTGGTATCTCAACATATTCTTGTATTCCATTGAAATAAACCACCCACACTTGTGAGTGTCCCCAACAGCATCCTTACTGTTGGTTTAAACCGGTCCTCAAACTCGAAATTTTAATATATTTTGACAGAAAAAGGGGGATATGTGGTACGGCAACCGGTGTTTAAATGTATTTTGTTTTAATTATTATTTTATTTTCGTCAACAGATAAAAATGTTCATCCCAATGACCCTTTAAAAAATTAAATTACATACGAAAATTAACAAAACTTAACAAAGACATATACGGAAACAACGCTTATTAACATCACGGGATACATTACAATCAAACACATTATAGCAGCTGTTGAAAACGCGGCACATGCTTTGCACAGGTTCGTGTTTTCCGTAGTTGGTCCTTGAGTGCCGGAACACGAAGAACTGTTGTAAACGGAGATTTCGTCGTCGAGTGTTGATGGTCAAGAGATCCAGTAGAACGAAACAATCAACATTTCCTTGAAGCAGATCACCAATGAAACACGCTTTGGCAACCATACGCTTACCTTCCAACAGTTCCAGGTTGATGAGCTTGCACCGACTTTCATAACTTGGCAATCTGCGAGGGTCTTGCCAGCGAAGATGTCGCAAAGCAAAGCGTATAAACCTTCGCTGAACAGCTTCGATCCTCTGGACTGCGTTTTGGTAGAAAGGGGACCAAACGATGGCACAGTATTCCAAGAAAGGGCGAACCAAAGAGCAGTATAATGCCTTCAAACAGTAAACGTCCTTGAAGTTTTTTGCGAAGCGGAACATAAATCCTAGCTGCGAAGAGGCCTTGGAAACAATATACGAAATGTGAACCTTGAACGACAGTTTGGAGTCCAGCATTACTCCCAGATCCTTGACCGTTGTTTCTCGTTTCAAGCGCGTACCTCGAAGGATGTAGTCGTGAAGATACATCGCACGTTTTCGGCCGAAGGAGATAGTTGAGCATTTGGATACATTTAAGGACATTCTGTTGATTCGGCACCAGTTATCAAACACTTGCAGTTCCTGCTGAAGAAAGTGGGCGTCTTCCGGACATTTTATATCGTAGTACAGCTTCAGGTCATCCGCGTAGGATAATTTCAGGCATTTGAGGACCAAGTTCACGTCGTTCATATATAGGAGGAAAAGGAATGGGCCAAGGTGGCTACCTTGAGGAACGCCGGATGTTACCGAAAAGCTAGATGAGGCGTAATCGGCAATCTTCACGGACATAGTTTTACCAGTCAGGTATGAACGGAGCCAGTTCAACAACTGATCGTGAACCCCCATATTGCCGTATTTAGAAATGGCAATCTGATGGTTCATTTTATCGAAGGCCGCAGAGAGATCTGTGTAAATGGCGTCTACTTGATGACCGCGTTCCATTTCGCGCATGATGAACGATGTAAATACGGTTAGATTGGTCGCCGTCGAGCGCTTGGGCACAAAACCGTGTTGGTCTGGAGAAATAGTCTATGAATAGTCATTGACCAGCCTTTGGAGAACAATTAGTTCAAATAGCTTGGATACAGAGCTTAGTGCAGCAATCCCACGATAGTTGGCGACGGACCGTTTGCATCCCTTCTTGTGTATTGGGAATACAAATGACTCTTTCCAGCATTCAGGAAACTCGCCGGAAGTTACAGACAAATTGAACACCGTAGCTAGGGGCGCAGCAAGCGTGTTTAGGCAACGCTTCAGGACAATTGAAGGAATATCGTCAGGACCGCATCCAGTTGAAGTTTTCATCTGCTTCCCGGCTGAAATCACCATATCACTATGAATAGTGAAAGCAGAGCCAAATACAGACATGCGGGGAACATTGCTAGTAGCCGATTCGAGGCTCTCGGCGTCCAGAATTTCGTCGCAGAAGACACTGCTGAACTGCGTACGGAACAAGCTGGCGATATCCACGATAGTGTCAGCTTCAAGAGTGCCATCAGTCATAGTAGAGGGTAAGCCGGTTTCTTTCCGTTGTTCGTTCACAAACCGCCAGAAGCTTTTCGGGTTCGTTTTGAGACGACTCTGCAATTGAAACTGATGGGCGTTGTACAAGCTGTTATTGAGGTATTTGTAATCGTCGTTGGCGCGAGCGTAGTTTGCCCTCGTGGAATCGGTGCGATATCTGCTGTGTTTCCTCAAAGCAGCCCTTTTGACTCGTTTCAAGTGTTTGAGGTCAGAATTTGACCAGGCAGGTTTGGGAGGCTTACGGTTGATTTTCTTAGGCACGAATTGATCGACGGCGTAAAGCAAAATACAGCACATAGTCGAAGCAGCAAAATTTGCATCCCCGTTTGCAAGAGTCGTGTTCCAGTCCACGTCGGCGAGAAAGTTGTTCATTCCCTCGTAGTCAGCATGGTTGAAGTCATAATAAACATTTTCGAAGTTGTCATGGAAGCTGTACTCAGGATTTAATTCCAGCGTCAGTAGCAGAGGGGAATGGTTTCTGCAGCTTTTGACAAGCGGTGCCGGAGCTTAAATAACAGAACATCTTTGACCCAGTTCTTCAGTAATGAAGCATAGATCCAGCAAACGATTGTTTTTATTCGGAATGCCGTTAACTTGCCGAAGTCTTGCGGTAGAATAAGCATCAAGCAAGGAGAGAGATGCTGGTCTGAATGACGAACATGAAGTATCTGGATAGTGGAAGCCGTTGGTATCGACATGCCATGAAATCGTGCTGAGGTTGAAATCTCCCACAACGACGATGTTGTCGCTGGGTCCCATTTGTGACACGATCCAATCCAAAGAAAGAGTGTGCTTATCGATGAGGCTGCTGTCGTTGACACGATCAGGTGGGATATACACAACGCACATAAACAATGTTCCGGTTATGGTGGTTATTGCCACCCAGAGATGTTCAACCGTTGAGTTTTCGGGAGGCTTCAGGAGGCGAGATTCGAACGTTGAGCGCACGGCAAGAAGGACTCCACCACCAGATTTCTTGTTGCTGTTGAGCGGCGATCGATCTAGTCGGTACACATCGTACGTGTCGTCAAACAGTTGCTTCGATAATGTGTTGCTGTTTAGCCATGTTTCAGTGAAGGCGTAGATATCGTAGCATGCGTCACTGCATGCCAATTGGTACTCGGCGAGCGAACTGTTAATGCCTCCTACGTTCTGGTAGTACAGAAGGGCTTTCGATAAGGAGGCAACGGAATCGGCCGGTATCGATCTAGAAATGGAAACAGCATCAGGCCGGGCGACGTCATTAGAATAAGGATACTTGCCTTGAATGGCAGCGTGGAGAGCCCTGTCCCCGTCGCTAGACCCAGGGCCGGGACGACTTTGACGGCTGGAACGGGCAAATACAATGTCACTGATACCGGTAGTGGGCACAGCTGGGCTAGGAGGGTCGATCGGTTCGTCGCAAGGTATACATTCAGTGGCTAAAGCAAGAATATCATCCTCCGTAGCACTGACTGCAATGCGAGACAGAAATATCCAACATTTTTCTGGTTCTGGGGGAACAGTTGCAACCGATGGAATGTTCGCAGATGGCTTTTTTGTGCCGCGCGATAAACTAGGCTGATCGGGTGAAATTAATCCTGCTGCGCCAAACGATCGTTTGTTGCTTTTCCGAGCCAGACTAGGCCAACCGGATGATAAACCGGGTGCAGCGGGGGTAGTAGGGGCAGCAGCAGGAACAGCAGAAATTTTCGTGGCCAGAACTTCGACTTGCTCCCTGTTTTTTTCTAACTCTGTTCTAACTCCCTCCAGAGCTGAACGATGTGTTTCGCTCAGATTTTGTAATGCCTCCGTTAACGCCCCAAAAGCATCCCGAACGTGTTTCGAGTTCATAATTCCGGAGCAACTGTTGCAAAACCAGAAGAGATTAGGTTGTTCGCTGATTAAATCCATGTTTGCACGGGATAAGGAGACGCAATCAAGATGAGCAACTTTTTCACAAAAACCCTGGCATTTAATAAATTTTAGGGTTTTCACCGGTTCAGAGCACTGTAGGCAGCTTAGTTCCATTCTGAAGCTTTTTTCCGAGATAACAAGCACCAGCGGATATGCAACACGCAAGGCGGTTGAAGTCGTTTGTTATGGCAGGGAGTTGTGTGCAATTTACAGTGCCGTCAATGACAACCAGATGTCGCTTCGAGAAAGAAAAAAATGCGTGGGGAGGTGATAGGCAGAAACTTTTGTTGCAACCGTCACACTAAACACTACACTTAGCAATCAAAATAAATGCACTTCGAGTTTGCGAAATAACAGAACGACACCAGCGCGACGATACAAATCGATAGACGAAACGATTAACAAATAAACGCCGATTTTAAACACAAGGAATATTTAGAAAAAAGGTAAACAAAATGACGATGAAAAAACCGTATTCCGTATCGACAGATAGAGTTACCAGTTTGAATGGTATGCAAATAAACTGTAGATCGGAGACTAATTTCGGCATTCTTTTAGATAATCTCATCCAATTCCAAGCACTTTCCAGGAAATGCATAATTAATTTATCGAATATATTTGTTTGAATCTGATTTATGTTGTTGTAAATTCGAAAAATTTCCGAGGCACATTAATTTTCGGCTCTTATCGTGCCAATATTCACTATAAAAATAATTGCGCATATAATTTGGAGCATAATACGCTGTAGAAAACACAATTTATTTTGGATATTTTTCTATCAAATAAAATTTCCTGCAACACTAGACCTATTTTTATTGACTGCTAAATGAATCAGAATATCAGAGAATCGAACAAAGCAGAGCAACAAAAACCAACCTCGATTTCACAGTGAAGTTTGACAGCTGTGGCCATTTGGCCACATTCTGGTTTTAATTGCAGCCAATGGGTTTTATGAAGGTTCTCAAGTGGTCATAACATCTTTCACTAGAACATTTTCAAAATGTGTATGTTCTTAGAAAGGTTTTATTAACTTGTTTTCACAACCGTCTATAGAGTGGGCCATTGTGTACAAATTTCGACTTTAAAGAAGCATAGAGGAGGTGTTGGTAGACAAAACAGTTTTGATTGTAGTTTAAAAAAAAAAACGGGAGGAGTGCTATACGGCTGGAATAAAACTAAAATTGTTACTTGGGATTTAGGCTATGGAATGTTTTTTAATAAGCTTCCTAAATTTTTCACAGAAATACGAATTTTTGAAATTGGTATGACCAAAAACGATTTTTTTCACATATGTTATGAAAACTTCAAATTTATAAGTTTTAGCAACATGAAACATTTTGGCACATAAGATCTACACATTGTTTATAGTGTTGTCAAAATTTCAACTAAAAATATTGATAATTGACAAAGTTACAGAAGGTTGAACATGGCGTTTTTTTGGAAGCAAAATTTTGCTCGGCTTTTTTTTGCTACTGAGTGTATTCAAAATTATTATACAACACTTGGGAAGTCCATGGATGATCTGAAATTATATACCGTATAAAGAATACTTCCATTTTTCGTGGTAGGGTAAGATTTCAGCATGCTACTTTACCGGGGTCACGCTGCCTACATCGCCTTGGTGC
>JAHHFK020005834.1:0-30000 GCA_024533555.2 Aedes koreicus
TAATGTACCTACTATATATAAATCAGGTCTGATGCTCTAACTTGTTAAATTATTTTTTCTCTGCCAGTTGGTTTTTCTGAACAGATAAAGATGTTGCTGATTTCTCCGGCTAGGGCAGATAAATTTAAATATATTTCAATAGAATTTAAAATAATTTCAATTATTCTAAATCATATCTTAAAACTAAAGATAAAAAATTGTTAGATACTATTAAAACTGCTTTAGAAAAGAGCACATGTTTATTTAAGTTAAGAGATACTCACTTTTGTTTAGGAAATGCTTGCGATAAGAGTTTATCACGTGATGAATTGTGTCTTTAAATGTTACTAAAGTTAAGCGTGTCCGGAAATGAATTTTGTATCATCACACAAATGTTATAGGTTTTATGAAAGTCCAAACAAATCTTTTTCTCAACATTTATTTTCCTCTCCTCCTTTACACTTTTTCAGCTATAGATTTAACTTTCACCCCCACGCCCAAAATTTCGGACCTTTGACTTGACTCCTGCCATCAAGGTTTGGACAAGCTTCTCTCTTCTGGAACTGATTTTGACTATCCTTCCTTTTCCGACAATCAGCCTTCATTATTGCCCAACATTTTTCGATCGGTCAGAACTCTGGACAGTTTGGAGGATTAATGTCACAAGGTACCACAATAACATTACTCTCCTGGTACAATTTCTTGGTCACTGTTGAGTAGTGGCAAGATGCCAAATCGGGCAGGGTGTTTTGAGAATGCTGCATTAGAAGTGGCATTAGGCGTTTTTGAGGGCACTCTTTGAATTAGATATCACTAATAATATTCCCAGCTGAGATGAATGGTTGGCTTGCCAAATGAAATATGTTTTCACTATTTTTTCTATCTTCTATTCTTCTAGGCTTCCTCTGTCCTTCGTAGTGTAGAATTTATTACGAGGGATTTGTGAAAGTCAGCATTCACGTTATGTTTCATCGTCCTGCACGATGCGACCTGTATGTTTGATTAACAACGAATCATATAGCTTTCCGGCCCGATTTTCCGTTTTGTCAAGCCCTCTATCATCTGGACGAGGTTTTGTCTGGCTTTGAATGACCTCCGTCAACATCTCGTTTAATGTCCTGCACAGTTGACTTAGATACATCCACTTTTTTGGCAACATCTCTGACCGACATGTTGAGCTTCCTCTTGTATACTTTCACCACTTGTTTTTTATCTTGTTTGTTGCGTGTTCCTCTTTTCGACAGCTTGGTTGGCTTCCTCTGAACCGTATTGGTTGGTAGAAACTTGTTAATGACATTCGAAAACATTAGCTGCGCCACCCTGACTGATTTCGCGATTATCTTCAGTGAACGATTAGAATTTTCTAACCACTTGTCCAAAATTACATTTTGCAGCTCCTGTTGTCCTCCTCGGGTCCTCCCTTAGCTCAGTCGGTAAAGGCGCGGCTACAAAGCAACACCATGCTGGAGGTGGCTGGGTTCGATTCCCGGTATGGTCTAGGCATTTTTCGTAAAGGAGAATTTCTCGACTCCCTTGTGAGTACTCGGAGTTTTTGAGCGAAGGGTGTTAAGAACCAACTTTGGCGGAGTACAGGAGAACGGACTCTGGAGGCGGAGGATGAACCATGAGCTCGCGCAACTCGCTGACCCAGTAAGTTGGTTAAATCTGGACGAATACGCTTGGCAGGACATGTTGCAAGAATGCCGGACAACTATCATGCTAAAATGGTGTTCGATGGGAGTCCGGTCGGCACATGACGACGAGGGGCGCAACGAGCAAGATGGTTAGATCAGATGTAGCAAGATCCAGGGAGTACAAGGTGCCCACGAGATTGGAGGGGAGCAGCCATGAACCGAGAACGTTGGAAGAATATTGTGTATCAGGTATGGTTGTAATTACGTTATGCCATGAAAATAAAATAAATAATTATACACTTCGGAAAGATCTACAAACTTGTTGAAAATTTGTTTTGAGTCAGTAGAAGCAAAGCCTTATGAACTTTTTGTTTTCTTTACATTTTTAATTTTCTGGAGGAACCTAACTGGATGTTTGAAAATAGCCAGCTTCTATCAAGAGCTTGGAATTATTGCATTTATAATTCATAAAGAGCAGAGAGAAAATTATCAACCATTTTGTTGTTAAGAACAGATTGCCACTCAAATTCAGCTAACCCATGTATGTAAAAATGAATTGCTGCCTGCTTGCCTGCCTGCCTGCCTGCTGCCTGCCTGCCTGCCTGCCTGCCTGTCTGTCTGTCTGTCTGTCTGTCTGTCTGTCTGTCTGTCTGTCTGTCTGTCTGTCTGTCTGTCTGTCTGTCTGTCTGTCTGTCTGTCTGCCTGCCTGTTCACTCCCCACTCTGCACGGGGGGCTCTCATACAAATGAAACAGAAATTTACCGAGAGGCGTGAAAGTTTGTATGCTGGGGTTTCTGTGGCCGGGGAAGGTTTTTATTTTGGTTTAAGAACCCTGCGTCTTTTGGAATCGGGGGCTCCCAAACAAATGAAACACAAGTTTCTGCATAACGCAACTGCTTAACCCAAACAAATGAAACACAAGTTTCTGCATAACTGCAAGGTGGGGCTCCCAAACAAATGAAACCAAAATTGAACCGATCGCCGTGGACATTTGTATGCAGGGGTTTTTGGGGCCTGCATAACTCGAGAACTAATCAAGCACAGGGAACCAAATTTGGCATGTGGAGGATTGTGAAGGAAAAAAATGTTTCCATGGTGGTTCGAGACCCCTCCTCCTCTGGAAGGGGGTGGGCTCTCATACAAATGAAACACAAATTTCAACCAAACATGAGAATTATCCAGACAGCTAAAACACAAAATGTGTATTTATCGGGTAAGAAGCATGTTCTGATAGAAGGTTAAACTCCTTCTCAGTCAAGAAAGGTGGATGTTTGAGCTACTCTCAAAGCGACAATATGCACAAAAAGTTTATCTTAGGTTATGCTTAGGATAAAACTCTATAAATGAGGACACATATTAGCAAACGAAAATAATTTAACAAAAATCATTCCGAAAAACGACCATAAACATGCGTCATATGCGTGCTCAAGCTCATAATCTGCTGGGTGTGCTATCTTGGTATAATTTACAAGAGAATACTCAATAGCAGTGTGAAATTGTTCATTTCTCCATAGAGGGTTTACTGTTTTGTCAACATTAAACTTTCTTTGTGCAATTTGTGAATAGGCTATCCAAAAAATAGTTAAGTTCATTCCGAATTGGATTAACTTGATATAACCCTAACTGACTTATTATATCAAAAAATCAACTGCAAAGTCTGGCTATCTCCTACTACTGGCAGCAAAAGTGACTCATTATCATCGTTTACAATAAAGTCAACACCATTCTGGTTAAAATCCCCATAGACATGTTTTTTAAGTTTGGATCGGAATCACTAATTTCATCCGTGTTGTAGTTGTAGTCAAAGTTCATCCGTGTTGTAGAATTTTTCATATGATTGTGTTTTGGCTCAATAAGGAGGGAAATAAACAAAACCAAATATGTGAATCACCCTTCAATAAAACTTTAACCCAGTCATCTCTACATGCTTTTGAGTTAGAATTTTAGAATTTTTTCACCTGATCGCTCTTGATCACATTAAAGTTGCTATTGAAAACTTCTTCAATCATTATACTTTCATGCCAGTTTGTTTCTGTCCCTAGGATAATTGAGTACGAACATCCACTAATTTTATTACTAATTTGATTGATTTTGAGCGCACAACGCATCCTAGTAAAATTTCGCGCAATTGCATACTGATTAGCGAAACAATCACTTTACCTTTGAACTAACGCAGAAATAAACCTATACAACAAATGCTCAATCTGGAAACAATCAGGATCCCTTCAAACTTCCCCTGAAATTTCCCCACTGAAAATTCTCATTCCAATTGAAGAATGTACAAAAATTCAAATGGTGCTAGTGTCGATTAGGGCAGGTTCCGGTAAATAAATCATTTTGACAATTTTTCCTTAATTTCTGATTTCGGCTACAAAAATTGAAACGTATAGGTTTTATTGGTTACTTGGGCAGTCAACTGTGTACAAACTGATTTTTTATTCTATGGCTCTGTTTGTTTCCATTTAAATTTAAATCTTATGCATGTTTTCAATGGCTTTAGAGCATCCTTGTCAAACTGTTAGGCGTAAAAATGACGTCGAATTTAGCCACAATGTACACAGAAAAAAAAGAATTTTAACAGACGCGTAACATTTCTCCTCGTTCAATTGCATGTCAAAGCAAGCGTAAATAACGATAGCAGGCGATTTCGGGTTGAACTATTCTAAAACTTCATGCTGCAGCTAGCATTCCATATATTTACAGTAGATAACGCAGATAATTACTTGGTTGATTTTTAACTGTGAACTTTTCAATGTCAATGCTAGGGCATTACAAAGAACGGAGCAAATGGTATTCTTCAAAATTTCGACCATGCTCTGGAAATATTTCTTAACCGTGTGTAGCTAAGTAGAGCACCAATTACTTCATGATTGATGCTTCTTACTTCAGCCCAAAGGCTACCAATGTCAGAGGATGCTGCAAATGCAGAAAACACACGTTCAACATAATTGTCTCATTATTCATTGCTACTAAACTAATTACCATCCACTCAAGTCGATCACCAACGTGTAGAACAGGATATTGCAGCAACCATCTACTTAGATGTACTCGTCGATTGCGCACCCTCTTGTCATAAGCAGAAAAACCCCGACGACAACTACAACAACAACATCAACAACAACAAAACGGACCATACTCCCAACACAACCAATCCAGTAGCCGACAGAGATGACAGAAGCTCAGCTAGTGGCATTTCATGGCCACGACCCCCTCTGACTAGGAGAGCTTTCATGATCATTTGTGGCCTGATGAAATTGCTAATATGCACTCATTTGGTTCCCTTCCATCCCGCGATGTTCTCACATCTTCTGCCTTGTTAGAACCATCTCCGTACGGACTTCGATCACAGTTGTGCCGCATAAGGCTTCCAACATAAGAAGGTACTTGTCACATGCGGCAGTTATGGTGGGACCAAGGCACCGAGGAAAAACGATCATGATCGCATTCTTGCAGTCAGCCGGTGCGATTTCCACATCATCGCACAAAACTGCCGGGTCGTTCTGCACTGTACTGGAACCTGTGGCGGCCGGCAGGCGACACGGAGCCTCGCACATAAATGGGTTGTAAAAGTATGTATGGCTATTATTATATCGAGTGCATGAATATCTCATAAAATTAAATCGACCTACATGTACATTATTGAAATTTCCAGAAAGGTTCTGTGGACGGGGTAAAGCTGTAAAAATTAGGTTGGAAGGGAGGCTCTAAAATATGGAATGGATTTGGCTGCAGTGAGCTAATTTTTGCTTATCGAGAATGGAAAGGTTTCCCTGTTTGCTCGGGAAATTGTGGTAGATATGGGATTGGTTCATTAAAATTAAGTCGAAATTCTTGCTTTTACTACTTTAAAATAGCCGGCGTCGGTGGTGTAGTGGTAAACGTGACTGCTACTTTGGCACCCCAGTGGGTCTAGGTTCAATTCCAGACGTCGGTGGTCGGAGGCGAAAAAATCTGGTCACGTCTTCCTTCGGAAGGGAAGTAAAGCCGTTGGTCCCGGCCCATATTCATGAGTCGATAGGTAGGGTCCAGGTGATGGAGTCGTCTTCCTGGCGTCGGTGATTGTCACCATGTGAGGAAATAGGCCGACGGAAAAAAAACTACTTTAAAATGACTTTCATTTTCGAAAGATCTTCAAAAATCGGGGAATAGCCTCCTCTTTGATGATGACAATTCGTCAAATTTAGTACACTTATTGTTTTGTACGGGCTAGTTGTGCAAACTGTAGGCTTGCTAACTTCTCCTGAATGATCTTGATTTTACATTAGTGCATAAATGAATACCCAAAGGGCATCGAAATGTGATGGACAACCGACGAGGTAATTGTTCGAGTGTGGCAATATCAACTGTAATCTTGAGCCACTGTGTTGAGTGAGAGAATACATAAGTAATCAAAAATATTAGAAAACCAGCACAAGTGAACGCATCGGAATCTATGTACTGCACCCCTCCTGGCCATGTTCTAGAGAATGAAGACTCTTATAAACTCCTGTTTATTTTATTTGACGAATAGGGGATCCTATTAATATATTTTTCAGCTATACATACAACACGAATGTATTGCTAAAAAAGGTGTGATTTCTTGAGCTGAAGAATGGTTCAATCGAAATAAATTCAGTCTGTTTAACTAATAAGCGCTTGATGAACAATACCCCAAGGTCTGATTCAAGTCTAAAAAAATGAAGTACAAGTAAAGATTGACTAACAGTTAATTGGTATGCATAAAGAGACCTGTAATTCGTGATTCAATAAGTTTAAAAAGTACATTAATGGTTGCCTTACAGTGTTTTTATTAAAACGTCAAAGTTACAGCATTAAATGGTTACATTTCTCCAGTTCGAACGAAATCTCGAGCATTCCTCTTGATGGATCCCATCAGCGCTCGCACAATGGAAACAGACACGGAATCAGCGCATTTTTTCCATTTTGCCGGCATTTGCTGCTTGTCCTTGACTGGCCCGCCGCTTCGTCAAAGTCACTGCTTTGAAATTGCCCAGTATTTTTCGATTGGTCGAAATTCCGGGCATCTCAGAGGATTCATTAGCTAGGGGACAACATCGATCTGGTTGGCAGCATACCACTCCAGAACCACCTTGGAGTAGCGACAGCTGGCAAAATCGGGCCAAAAGATGACTTTGCCCCTAAGCTTGCGGATGAACGGCAATACACGCTTTTTCAGGCATTCTTCTATGTAAATTTGGGATGTCATCATCGAGGATGTGACGAATGGTTCCGTTTGCAGGCCACAACTGCAAATCGGTGCCAAATCATGGCCTTCTTCGCGAACTTGTCGCAAACACGAACTTGAATCTGACCGGCACACCTCCTTGTCCTGTCGCGATTTAACGCTTTTGACCGGAAAGCTGCTTAAAATCGGGTATGACGTATGTTTCGTCATCGATCAAAGAGCAACCCTTGTGTTTCGTCAAAACACGGTAGTACATGTGCCGGTTTGGATGTTTACTGGCTTTGTTCGACATTTATCCTTCCCTGGCAAGGATGTTCCGCACCGTTTTAAAGTTGTCGTTGTACCTTCTGGCCACATCCCGGATCGAAAGACCGAGGTTGGCTTTCACGCAGCTCAACATCTTGCTGCGCCGCTGACGATCCCTGGTTCCAGTTTTTTCGTAAATCCGCTGATTCCTTTCCACACTCAGGGTTTCCTTGTAGGTTTTGGGCACTCCACAAACTATTGTTTTCGGCAGCATTTTACCCAGCTTAAAACCGGACCACTCCGGATTTTCCAGGTGTTTGTGCACAATACTTTTTCTTCTTTCGAGTTCCATTTGACGTTATATCTGAACGCGATCGACTACTTTGATCAAACTTGCACCAGTTGGTCTCTATAGAAGTTCAAACAAACCACTGTCAAAGATCTTCGATTCCCAGCACTAGAGGCGTGCTAGCGGTGCGCGAAGGGCGTAGCAATTTACTTTTAGTCAGCGTTTAGTGTAGACATATTTTGTAATTTTCTAGCTCAGAACATAAGCCACACTATTAAAATTGGCACTTATTTGCTTCGAGAAGACATACAACTCAAAGATTATATAGTGGAACAATAAAGGATACCAAATATACAGAGAATAAGAAATGGCACCTATAAATGGAAAAACTCGTATATTTATGTTTTATTTGGAGGCACATTAAAAAAAAAGATTTGTAAAATTTTTCCTTCAACCTTCCTTGTGCATTGGGGTCGTTTTTGACCAATCAACATCTCAAAAATAGCTGTAAAGTCTCAACGGAATAAACAAGGGATTTGAAATTTTCTGAAAGAGGCACTAACTTCTTTTGAAAGAGAACATATGTTGGGTAGTTACAGCTTTCAGACACCTTTAGAAGTGTCGCTACAAAAAAAAGTTATACATAGTGCATTCAGGGTCAAAAATGACCCCAAAACTTTATTTTCCAACCGATTTTTGATACCTTTGTCTCGAATAAAAGGTATTGATTCTTAGAACGACGTGCTGGTCGGTTTTTCTTAAACTGGTCATTCTGGGCACATAGGCACCCAGAACCGGTTCTGGGTGTATCCGAAAAGGACAATTTTGGAACCTCATGTATGTGTACCGTTCGACGGCTCAAAATTAACAATTTCGAATACATATCTTCAAAAACATCATGTCATAGACCAACCAGAGGATTTGGCCACATCCGGATACACTGGAACCAGTTCCGGCAGGGCCTTTGGAAACCTCAAGTAGTTGTACCATCCAAAAACATTATTTCATAGACCAACCAGGAGATTAGACCTCATCGGGATCTCTGAAACCGATTCCGGTAGGGTCCAAAGAGGACAATTTTGAAACCCCAAGTATTTCTACCGTTCGACGACTCAAAACTCATGGTTTTGAATATTGATATCCAAAAACATCAAACCATAAACCAACCAGGACATTTGGACACATCCAGATACTCTGGACCCGATTCCAGTAGGTCCCAAAGAGGACAATTTTGGAACCTTCGATGGCTCGACCGTTCGATGGCTCAAAATTCATGATAAAATCATGAAGAGCTTACTCTTTTTACTAAAGTGTGCTTTAAAAAAAGGCACTAAATGTTCCGATTTTTTATGCGATTACCCTGCCACCTGGTGGTCGATCCATCGGTCAATAGTCAATTTATACTAGTTGCCTATATATTGTGAAAATTTGAAAGCTCCATCAGT
The DNA here is from genome assembly GCA_024533555.2 of Aedes koreicus. Lineage (NCBI taxonomy): Eukaryota > Metazoa > Arthropoda > Insecta > Diptera > Culicidae > Aedes > Aedes koreicus. The sequence goes on from JAHHFK020005834.1 coordinate 8,779, forward strand.
TTGTTTGAGGCAGCTATGGCGAGAACAGTGAAAAAACTTCGATCTATAGTTTGGTCGTACTGCCTACTCCATCCGGGCCTAAAAAAGTCGGCCATCTTGGTGTCGGCCGGATATGAGCGCAGAAACATCTACAAGATTCTGGCTCTTTTGGAGAGTGTCCATCGAACGGAAGTCTGGTTCCGGCCGTCTGACCGTTTTAAGCGACCGGAGGATTCAACGGAATCTCAAACGGAAGGCAAGGTGGCCACTACTTTCCGTGCGTTGGGCGTTTCTATTGTTACTTCTGATTTTGACAGCGACATTTCTGTGTAGTATGTCAAGCAGCAACTTTCAAAAACTATTTATCAGTGACAACAACAGAAATAAGACCATTTAATTTAAAATTGCACTTCTGAACTTCAACTACTTTATTCATAAAACACTGGCATGTGCTTATAAGTAATGTAGGATTATATTTTAATATTGTATTTAGTGGTATTATGGTAAGATAAGCCAATTATTTCAGAAATTATCCAACCGGACTTTTCGTTCACTCCAATTGCTATCTTTGAAATGTTACTAGAACAGTATAAAGAAAATTATTACAAATATAACATTGTCTTATAAAATTATATCTTTTATTGAAATTTTATCTTTTTTATATAGAATGATCTTTTTTGTTTTCAGCCTTTCCCATGACTAGTAGAATATTGATACATATCTAACTTTTATTAATTTTTCAGTATTAATCCAATCAAGTTTGAAATTTGAATATATTAGCATTTTTGTTTATAATGATATCTTAATTTGTTGTGTACAAAATATATTAAATATTAAATAACATATAACGGGGAAAGGAAGGTACCATCCGGGCAGCTAAGTAAAACGATTTGGATAGGGTGCATGGGACTGCCTCCTCCCTATTGTTAACATTTCGTGGAACGAGGGCGGGCTCTTTGACCCCATCTATTGGGTTTGTTCTGTCAATCGAGGGCTCGATTCTAGTGCTGTGAGTGTGAACTTGTTATTGAAAATAGATTCTCTACCATATATTCGCGGGTTTTGCTTAAGTGTCTCTGCTAACAAGCGCGCCCAAACGTGTTTGGTCCTTCATACAGGAGAATGATGATCACAAACAATAATAGAATCCTGATCAGATCAAATCAGATTTTCAGATTATTCCACTGCTATGGAAAGTAACCTTGCTGCAATAGATGGTAAATGTGTAAAAACTGGTGACCCATTATGAAGCAATACCGGCGCCGGCCGTGCCCGAATGCTGGTCAAGTAGGGAATGGGAATGAACGTGTTGATGTGATACTCGCTTTGAAGGAAGCCGAGAAATCCTCTGCACTTCCACGAGAAATCACTGGGATGTTGGATAGTTGGGAAAACGGTTAGCAGCAGAGTTCGTTTTGGTTAAAGAAAAGCTGAAAATATGCCATTAGCACTATCCGCCAAAAGCATGGGATCGCTCCAATTAGCAACAGAACATCGAACGCCAGTTGCACCACACCCCGAATAATTCGACTTGACCTAATCACCGTAAACTATTTTTTTTCGATATTCAACACGCCGATTGCGCTGTAGCACCACGAAACGACCCCACACTCCCGATGGCAATGCAATTACAAAAAAATAAATACCCGAATTAATCCACCGATAGTGAGACTGAACCCTTCTTACACTTCACCAGAATAACGAACTCAAATGTGGCCAATATGGTACTGGATACATATTTTCATCAGAAAGTCCCGGAAGAACCAGGAATATTCGATATGTCATATTTTCAGTTTAGAAAATGAACTATTTGTCAATCCTGAACGTATTGTTCATCGATGTTATTAAAATATTACCATTAAAAGTTTTTGAAGACCTGTTTATGTTAGTGATATAAAAGGGGAAATCACATAAATATTAGAAATTTCATATAATCATATAATATTATTAGACAATCCTAAGCGTCCATTATGATTATCTATAAGGAGTCAAGATGCTTAATAAGTACATTGTGAAAATTTTGTAGTTACAGTAAATGGAGACTTTGTGTAATTTTCGAATATACTCGTTGCAGTTCAAAACCGGACCACTCGAGCCAATCGATCCTGCTATAATTCTATAGAGTCGCATATTGTGGCTAGTCCGCTGTATGTGCTATACAACGCAACAGATGCAGAACAATAGAATACAAGCGGCATCGATTGGGATGAGTGGTCTTGTTCGGTTTTGAACGAGTATATTTTCATCTCACAATTATGTGCTCTCAGGTATTGTTTTGGTCATATCTCCATGAAAGATTATCTAATCATAATGAAATTTTGACCAGTTATTTGAAAATCTTCTAGCTTTGATTTGGTTTCAACAAAACTAAAATCGGTATACAAATAGCTCAGTTTGTAATCGGAGACTAAACTGTTTGATTACTATTATAATAAGCCGTCAAGTACTGTTTCGTTCATATCTTCGTAACGAAATGTTCGAATGAAAAAAAAAATCAGTAACGTTCTATTAAATGTTGTAGCTTTCATTTGCCGTCAACAGAACTGAAATCGGTTCACAAATGGCTGAGAAACCCAGGTGACATTATTTGTAACGCACACACACATACACACACATACACACACATACACACACATACACACACATACACACACATACACACACATACACACACATACACACACATACACACATATACACACATATATACACACAGATATGTGCTCAGTTCGTCGAGCTGAGTCGAATGGTATATGACACTCGGTCCTCTAGACCTGGGATAAAAAGTCGAGTTTTCAAGCGATCTTAATACCCTTCTTTTGGTGTAAGAAGGATAAATGGAGAAAAAATAACATAACTCACACCTACCCATACCTCTCTATTCTTCATGAAGCACTGCACATTGTAACAGGATTCACTGCCGATTGCAGAAAAAAAAATGTCGCGTCTTTGATTAGTCTTTTCAACAGAAAATTGTACACCACATTTACGCGATCATTATTGAATGACAACGGCCCTTGCTTATCGACCCGAATTGTTCATTTTTGAACTCTAAATCAGCGGTCACAGTTCTGTTTTTACAGACATACCCCACTTACATTTTTGGCTTCCGCAATATTTGCCAACACAAATCGGTCAGAGTATTTGCAACTAGAATTTTCCCCGTCCATTACAAGTGCACACACTATTTTCCCTCGAAAAAGGGTAATCCATAAACAAGCTAAGCAGGTAGCTAATAAAACACCATCATTTGCAGTACCAAATTTACCTCGGCAGAAAAAAAATCTTCTCCAAAGCGGCTGTATCCGTGACGGCGAGACAGACGAACCCAAAACTCTTCACAATTGTCTCTTGAAAAAAAAACTCCTCTCTCGCTCGAAAAACACCTAATCTATACATCAACCGGAATAAGTTATTGGTACTTTGATGACTCTTTCGAACCGGAAACGGTGCAAAATTCGGATCTTCCAATCGGAAGAGATCAAATGTTGTCACAAAAACGACGCAGCAAAAGAAAAACACGTCAATTTCGCAGTACGGGTTGCTTCGATTATGTAACGAGTATAATAAAAAAATACACAAAGTCTCCATTTACTATAACTGCACAATTGTCATCGAACATGTACTTATTCAGCACTTTTAATCCATAACGATAATTGACGGTTAGGGTTGTCTAATAGTTAATTCAATCGACTGAATATATATCTGGTGAAATGTAAGAAGGGTTCAGTTTCACTATCGGTGGATTAATTCGAGCTATTTTTTTACGTGCTTACTCGATAACTCACTCCATCAAACAGTAGGTAACCGAAACAATAGATAACCCAAACAATAGATAACCGAAACAATAGATAACGCACTATGTCTGATAACAAAATAATACACAACAAAGCATCAACAATACTTTCAGGAATTACCCAGCTATTTTTTTTTTTTTTGCTAAGCCCGTGCGTTTTCGAGCATCCTGCTAACCAAGTCCGGTGAATATACTTATACTACTTATGGATGATGAAAATTTTTTAAAAGCCAACTTGAGACATTTTCCAGGATCATAATTTAACAAGGTGGAGGCTCAAGGAGCCAAGGGAACTAAAAATGTGTTTTTGCGGATAAATTCGCACGCAAATATATGATCTAGCAGGAAATTTAAATTTGCTGCTGTGGCCAGAAGACAAAGATTTTCGTCACTAGGAAAACGACGAACTGGTAGGATTAAAAAAAACGAATGTCTCAAGAAGCAAATTCCACCCTTCATCCAGTCACATGATATTCCGGTGGCATTATGACCGGATCTTGCGACTAGAGTCGAGAGGTACAACAGTGGTACAATGACAATGGAATCCAGTTTGTTCCGAAAACCCGCAATCCACCAATTGTCCCCTGTTCAGACCTATTGAAAGCTACTGGGCAACTATCCGAAGCTCCCAAACCCATCCCAATACTTAATCATATCCAAAACTCCGAGATACATTCTAGTTAGCAACAATTATATTTATATTGCTATTATAAACACATCAAATCATCACTTATCATCGTAAACGCCACCCTCTAGTAAGTCAACCAACATGGAAATCATATTTGAGCCATTATTATGTGACATCCGGAAGCTTATAATGGGTAACCATATGATATCTGGCTCTCTTGACCAATAATATGGTTTCGGATGAATTGCCCTTGAAATTCTGCATTTTTTTAAACGTCTCAAAACTAGGTATTGTTGAAATAGTAATTTGGCCCCTTTTACAGGGCATCGGAACCTGTTTTTTTATGTCTTCGGATGCCTTAAATGATCCTGACCTGGTTACATGGTATCAAATCAATTATCTTGTTGCGTACTCAAAGATGTTTAGCCGTTAAAAAGTCAAATTAATTCAATTTGGAGACGATTAACGTAGATGGCACTTGCTTAAATAAATTGTAAGCATACGATCAACCGGCACTGATTCTAAGCAGGCACTCCGTCGAATCCAAGATTTTTAGCCATATTTATAAAATTCATACTTGAATGATTATTTTGAGTATATACAAAATTTAAATTTATAAAAATGATTAAAATTTTTTTGGATCAAATCCGGGTTAATGTATCCCAAATTCGTAACATTTTTTGGAAACATTAGGAAGGTCTAATAAGTTTGTTTTTTTTAGGCTCCGATTTCTGCTTCATTTTCGCAAATGACTTAAAAGTATACATAAATCCCAAATGTGAGAACCTCAGATTTGTCTGTTTTCAATGGTTTTCGAAGTAAATCCTTTGAAATAAGGCCTGTACTCGAAGAAAATGTTCCATTTTTATCCGTGTGTAATTTTTTTGTCCGTGGGTAAAAATCAATGAGAATCTGGGTATAATTAGTTTGAAGTAACTAGAAAATGAGAAGAAAGATTAGTAATTTCCATTTAATTCCAACTACCTTTATTGCTTATCTTGACAGATACGCGTATTCCATCTACAATGTGCAGACTTCTCCATTGTCGTGTACTAATACTCGACTAGTTTGAAGTGAATTGTTTACATGTGCAAAATTTCATAACAACCGGTTTAGTGGTTATTGAGATGTCATCGAAACAAGAAGAAAATCGCCGAAGAATTTTGCGCGCCGTCATGGAAAATCCGACTGCGACCATGAGATGGATCGGAAGACAACTGGGAATCACCCATACAACTGTGTCTCGGGTGGTAAAATCAGGAAAAAAATGGTTTCAGTAGTCCCAGACGACCGAGCGGCGGGCTGGAAGTGGAAGAAAATCGAAGACAGCTGACCCTGTGAAGGCCCAGAAGGTGTTGGATTATTTCAAGTGTAATCCAAACCTTTCGATTCGCGACGCAGCTCTGAAGGCAAAGTGTTCCGCCTGGTTCGTTCAGCAAACCATGAAACGAGCTGCGCTTTGTGTATTCCGCAAGGCACCAAACCGGCGTGATCAACAAAACACGGCGGCCAAATCCCGTGCAAAGAATGCTGTATCGAGAGTGGTTCACGAAACCGATGTGTGTGGTTATGGATGATGAAACCTACATCAAGGCAGATGCAAAGTAGATACCGGGGCTGGAGTTCTACGTAGCCAAAGCACGGTTTGATGTTCCGGAAGACATAAGGAAGAAGAAAGTGGACAAATTCGCCAAAAAATACTTGCTCTGGCAGGCCATATGCCAATGCGGTAAACTGAGTAAACCGTACATCACAACGGGTACCATCAACAGTGAAATTTACCGCACCGAGTGCCTCCAGAAGTATCTGTTGCCCTTCCTGCGGTCCCACGGAGGCGAGACATTATTTTGGCCGGATCTGGCATCATGCCATTACGCGCGATCGACGTTGGATTGGTACAGAGACAATAACGTTGTTTTTGTACCAAAAACCGCCAACCCCCCAAATTCACCAGAGAATCGTCCGGTGGAAAGATTTTGGGCCATAATGAAGGCCAAAGTTCGAAAATCGTCCGAGGTGTTTAAGAACGAGCTGGAGTTGAAGAAAGAATGGATGAAAGTGACCACAAAGGTCGGCTCCACCATTGCACAAAATGTAATGAGGGGTCTTACGGGAAAGGTGCGGGCTCTCAGTGACGGAAAGGAAATTGAATAAAGTTATTATGCCGAAACATGATCCATATGTACTAGTTCATTCTCTGAAAATTCCCTTTCAAGAAAATCCGACTTTAAATAAATTTTTGGCGAACACTTTTCTTCTTATTCTTATTTAGCATTTCAAGCTTATTGCTTTCACAATTAGCTTATTGCTTGCTCTCAACTAAGTGTTCTAAATGCACTTCCACAGTCATTAATTAAGAGCTTTCGATGCCAGGTACAATTTTTGCATTAGTATGATTGTGTGGCAAGTACAATCGTACCCTGTGCCCAGGGAGTCGAGAAATTTTCCTTGACGAAAAATTCCTAGACCAGACCGGGAATCGAACCCAGCCACCTCCAGCATCGTGTTGCTTTGTAGCTGCGCCTTTACCGACTGAGCTAAGGGAGGACTCGAACACTTTTGTCTGGTGCATTTTTTTCGAGTACAGGCCTTTAGTCTGTAATTTTTCACAAGATCATTCTTCTTTTAATAGCAACAATTATGTTGCCTGAGCCTTGAAAATTCTATCAATTTATTACATAAATGTGTAGTGTAGTGTAGTTTTTTCTGGCTTCAACATTTTGCTAACATTCTACAACCTTCTGAAGCTTAAATATGTACATTCCTATATTACAGGCTAATCATTCCACGAACTCTTCACTTTTGATCCCGTTACAGATTTGGTTCGTTAAGATCGCCACAATAAAATATTAATAACTGCCGGCAGAAATAAAAAACAACACACCACGTATCTACAGCCTTACGCCACAGTGCGAGCCCTCGACGCTGTCGGCTCACGAGCATGCAAACACGGATAAACGGGTGCCAGAGCCTCGTCCTCCCTTTCTATCTATCTATCTCTCTCCCTCGCTTTGCGGGTCGAGTTTTTCTTTGCACACTCTGTAGTTCCACCCCCATTCAATTACCATCTACTCTTGCACTGCTACCGCATAGCTTACTGGACAGTTCTTGATGGCATATAGTACCCTCCGACCAGTAGACTTTCTTGCAACCCCCCTCAGTGGTACGGTATTGCATGTGTGTGACGCCAGCCGTGCAGCCTCCAAGCCCATACCGACCAACCCCGGAGATCACTCAGTGGCTCCATTGTGGAGGTAGCCCCCCGTTCTGAAAGAAAAAGCACTTTGGATTACATTGCCATTGACTTGACGCTGCGAAGCTGGTAGCTTTTTGAATAACTTAACACATAGGGACCAGTCAGTGTCCGGGGTATAAAAGAAACCCGCTGACTAAACCAAGATCATAGTACAATCCAAACGTTCTTCAACACAGACCTTTAGGAAAACAATCAACCCTTCTTGCTCAAAAATGTTCAAATTGGTAAGCGATCTACAATCCGAATTACACGAGTACGTGATCTAATTATCCTTAATTCCCTTTCTAGGTGGTGTTGTCGACGATTTTTGCCCTGGCCGCTGCCCGTCCAGGATTATACAGCTACCATGCTGCTCCCTTTGTGTATCATTCCGCACCGGCACTGATTGCCAAGCCGGAAATCCACTACCAGAAGAGCATCGTTGAGGAACCCACGGTGGCTCACGTTGGAACCGTTGTGAAGCACATTCCAACTGCCGTCTCCCATCAGAGCTCCACCGTCGTGCACAGTTCGGCCAAGTACTCCGAACCGATCTTCGCACCGGCCGTTAAGCACACCGTGGTTTCGACACCAATTGTCAAGACTTCGTATCACGCGGTCCCGGCGTACGCCTACGCACCAGCTCTGCATTTTGGACATTACCATCACTAGAGGGTGGAACAGGATAAATTCTCAGGATTCTGCGTGGAAAATTCATTCTATAGTATTTAAACCGTGATATCTTCAGCTGATTACATACTCAAACGGAAATGCGCCACGGGAGGACCTGCCGGTGGGCATGTTGGTTACAGAGCAGTGTGTTCCAATCGTTTGCAGCAATACGGTCCCACGTCGTTAGACGGAGAGGGACAGTCGAGCTTCTTTTGTTCATTTTTTGATTGTTGGTGAAAGATGAGAAGATTGATTGCGATTGCTGTGAATAAAAGTGAACTGGAAAATCAAGCTTGATCTGGTGGTTTTACTCGGGTGTGGAGACATGAGCCATACTGGTTGAACGAGAACAATGCGTAACGCGTAATTAAAAATCTGTTACTGGAATTCAGATATCAACGGACCAGTTTGTCGATGGAATGCAAATGAAGTTGGCGTATTGACAGCAGGGTGTGGCCCAAATGTTTAGTGCGGGAAGTCTTAATTGGGGAAAGGTTGTTCTCTGCAATGATCTAGATTTCTCGTTGCGAAAGGGGTGCAACATTTAAGTAAGCATGCTCTGACAAGTCTAACCTGAGTGGAGTTCCAAGGCAATTGCAATTCATAGTGTGAGATGATCCGGCACGAGCTTCTCTAATAATTGTGAATCTTTCGTTGAATCAATAATTGTTGTGATTCATTTTTCTCTTTTACGGCGCTTTAAGGGCCAGCACAAAATTATTGCAACACAGTTAATTTACTAAATTTACTAAACAAAATTTCATGTATGCATCGGATAAATACCAAATTAGCAAGGCACCTTCAAGAGCTTGTATAATCGTCATTAACGCTTGCATTAAAAAAATGGGCTTCTTTCGGATGGTGATAAAAAAAAGATAGGACCGATAATTGCTTTTGATTAATTACCCATGGAAGGTAATTATTTATGCTTACTTGCAAAAAAACTCTACGCCCATGCGAGCGGCTTTCCGAGAGTTAACCATAACATACAACATGGCGGACAAAAACATGCGTTAAGCATGTTTTTGAGTTCTTTCTTCGTTTTATTTATCAATTCCTCCTCTGTTTTCGCGACAAAACTGAGCAGATCTTACGCTTCAGGTTGTCCCAGAAATTCTGGGGGACGTTGGGCGGGTTCGCCGACTTGGGTACCACATCGATATTCAGCCGCTCCATCTCCTCCAACGATCGCTTCGAGTAGTGGGCCGACGCCAGATCCGGCAGAACACCGCGTCTTCGCCCTTATGGTATTTCTTGATGAACGACGCAACTTCCGGCAGGCATTTCGTACTATAAATTTCCCCGTTCACGGCCAGTCCGGAGCGAAAGAAGATCGGCTTTGACATCCCCTTCTCACTGATTGTCAGCCACAGCAGCACCTTCTTGGGGAACTTGGTGTGTGAAATGAACTTCACCTCGGATCTCACTTCCTTCGTTGGGGAATTAAAATACGAAGTGCCCTGCCAGTCGTTGCCATCCAGGGTGAGATAGGTCTCGTCGTCCATCACCACCGCCACGTCGCGATTCGCCGGGGAAAATCGAGTTGACCATCTTATTCAGCCGCTGCCGCTGCGTCATTGCCTGCAGCTCCGAAACCAGTGGACGCGACTTCCGCTTCTTGACATGTATGTTCATGTTTGCCAGGTACTTTTTCACTGTTTGGCCGGTTGAACCGACCTCCCGGCCAAGCGCACGCAGCGATGTAGCCACTTTTCCCTCGGTCTTCCTCTTCAGCATCCTTTGGAGCTTCTTGTCGCTCAGGGTCGTCGGCCGTCCGGAACCGGGCTTTCTTTCGATGCTCTGATTATTATCTAATAGTGCCAAGATGTTGTAGATGCCGGAACCGGCGTTTCCGGCGTCCACAAAGTGCCGCACGATGTCCGTTTTCGACGCGGTGGGGTGCCGTTCTTTGAACGCACACACTTCTGAACGGAGTTGCTTCACTGTTTTGGCCACCACGGTTAGAGTTCGACTGATAGAGCTGTCAAATTTTGTCTGCTGACTCATAGGTTACAATGATTGATGCTGCATGGGTAGTGTCGTCAGTGCGGGTGAAGGTAAACCCATGAAAAATCGGCAATTTTTGTAATTTTTTTTAATGCAAACGTTATTTATCCATTTTCTTCACATGTCATTTGCATCCTTTACTTTTTCTTGGTCTTTCCGAGTCCCCGTTTCATCATGGCCCAATGAATTTCGATTGGACGTTGTTCAAGGCAGTTCGGTGGATTAATATCCTTAGGAACAAAATACAACAAATTAGTCTCATACCATTCCAGCACGCTTATAGAATAGTGGCATGAAGCTAAATCCGACCAAAATTGTGGTTTTTTATTAGGCTGCTCCAAAAATGACAAAAGACATTTTTGGAGGGAGTCAATCTTGTAAATTTCACCATCGATGGTGCCTATTGTGACGAACATTTAACTTTGCTTTCTGCAGGTACAGGTAGCCTGCCAAATGAGGTAATTCGATGGGAATTTTGACATTTTCTTCTTTGGGAAACGCTCAACTCTGACGTATGTTTCGTCATCCATCACACAGCAACTGTATCTGGCCAACATCTCCGTGTAAAGCTTCCTAGCACGGGTCTTGAAAACAGTTTGCTGCTGTTCATCACGGTTTGGGAAGTTTTGAACTTTGTTTGCATGTAATACAGCTCTTGCCTTGTCCTTCTGGATGTAACTTTTCCGAAACGCGGACCTTTTTGGCAGCATCACGTGTTGAAATGTTGGGATTTTAGGTGAAATTACCCGTAACCTTTCTCTCCGTCTTTCTCCTTGCTGCTCCCGGTTTCCTTCCTGCTTCACGGTTGTAATCCAAAGTCAACCGGTTGTTGAACCTCTTTAGTACTCTTAAGACGGCTGAATTAAAGATTTACAGACAGCCTTGAACCATGTTGGATAAATATAATTGATAGAAATTTTAAGATCAAGCCTTCAACATTTGTTACAGGACTCCCATTATGATTATTGTGCAGACAATGTCGATGTTAGATGAAAATATTCGTGAATAAATCCCAAGGGTCGTTATCTGCGAGAATTGCGAGAATGTCGGTCGCTGGTAACAAAATGACAAGGGCATTTTTCATCAGCTACAGAATCAGTAAAAGTACACAAGTAACAATTTTAGTTTTAGTCCAGACGTATAGCACTCCTCCCGGCTTTGTTGATAAAACTACATTCAAAACTGTTTTGTCTACCGACACCTACTCTATCCTTTCTAAAGCCGAAATTTGTACAAGGTGGCCCACTTTATAGACAGCTGTGAGAACAAGTTAATAAAACCTCTATAAGACCATAAAGATTTTGAAAATCTTCTAGTCAAAGATGTTGTGACCACTTGAGAACCTATTGGCTGCCATGAAATCCAGCTCACGGCAAAATGGCCACTGCTGTCACTGTAATATCGTGGTTGTTTTTTGTTGGTCTGCTTTGTTCGATTCTCCGCTCTTGTGATTCACTAAGCAGTAAACAATATCTAAGAAAAAGTTCTAGTGTTTCGGGAAACTTTGTTTTATAGCAAAATATCCCAAACTTATAGAGTTTTTTTTAACAGCGTATCATGCTCCAAATCATATGCGCATTTAATTTTATGGTGAATATTGGCACGATAATAGCCAAAAATTAATGCGCCTCGGATATATTTAATACATTCATCATGAATTTCCTGAAAATTGATGGAATTCAATAAGGTCATCTAAAAGAATTTGAATCTTGGTAAGTGTGAGCTTTTAAGTGGAATACCCGTAACTAGAAAATGAGAAGAAAGATTAGTAATTTCCACAGATACGCGTATTGCGTCAACAATGTGCAGACATTTCCAGTGTCGTAAACTAGTCGAGTATTAGTACACGACATTGAAAAAGTCTGCACATTGTAGACGAAAAACGCGTATCTGTCAAGATGAGCAATAAAGGTAGTTGGAATTAAATGGAAATGTTTGGCAAACTAAGGAACAATTTTTACAGTTGAGCTTACAGAAATAAAAATCCAGTCACCTTGCCAATTTGCTTTGCCTGGCAGCAGAAAATAACAATTTGATCTGTCAACACATCGGCACCATCGGCAGATAACGGGAACGGGCAGAACATTGCAACGCTTGTAGTCACACTCAAAAAACAGGAGAAAAGTATGCTGAGCGATCCACCCCATGTCTACAGTTCCTTTGCATAACATTTTTAATTTGGTGCATTTATTTTTCCACATTTCAATTATTTCTTATATTTTAATATGGTGATTGGTATAAATCGCAGTTTTGCCAAGAAGACAATTTATCTTCGCAATGACTACTATAAAACCCCTTTTCCGTTTAATGCATTTACTGGAGACAAAATGGTTTTAAAATGGTTTTTCAGCTGACTATTAAACGATAATATGAATGAGTCCCAAAACGGCACTTCAAACAACATTTTACGAGTTTATAAAGTTAAAATGAAACCTTTGATATGAGTAAAAGGAATTTGAGAGAACAAGGTTTCAAGATCGTTGTAAACAAGCTGTGTAGGTTCTCATAAACCTATCTAAAATATGAACCCTATTGGCACCTCTTGGTGCCATGATAAAACCAAATTGATTTCTAGTGGCTTTCATGAAACTTCAATAAAACTTAATAAATTTGGATGGTTTTGGCAATGTTACTTTGGTAGGGCAGTGACGTAAGTAATAATATTTTACCTCTGCGGGGAAAAGTATCCGGCTCATTTGATTAAAGAAATCATCATATGTCAATGCAGTTCTAAATGATGACGAAAACTAACTCCTCGCCATGAAAATGGAACAGAAGAATAAAGACACAAAACATCGGTGAGATCATTCAAAGTTATATACATGAATATTATTTTATTGTGATAACTTAGATGATTCTTAATGCGCGCAAGAATTCAGAAAAAAATAAGTATTCCTTTTGAAGTGTGAAGCGGAGCATAATTCATATGAAGAAGACCTCAGAACGATCGTTTAAAGCAGGCATTCTTGAAACGGGTTGATGGATGTGGAATAGAGATGTTCCGCTAAATATGGTCGTATCTATTCCAGCTGATACAAAATTGAGCTTGAGTGGTGGATTTAAACTGCGCTCGTAAACCGAATCAGTATTCTTTTTTCTAAAGTTGGAACAACTGTCATTATAATTCATCCCAAGTTTGAACGGGATGCGATCATTAGTTTATTTTTGGCAGCTGAAATAGCGTCCTGAAATCGGAAAAAAATGTTACAAAAGTGTTTTAAAGACTCTACTCTATCGAGAACCCAACCAACGAAATATAGAATTCATTCCAGACACGGATAACGAATACATTTTACTTCCAGTCTTTGGAGAAAACGAAATATTAAATTTTATGTTTGAAAATTGCAAATTTCAACAAAATCGCCAATTGGTTTTGCTGTTGACAAACATGTACGAAGACTTTTATATAAAAGAATCATTAACGCCAAAATGGATAAAGATCAAACATGTACGAAGACTTTTATATAAAAGAATCATTAATGCCAAAATGGATAAATGAAAGTAATTCTCAAACTTTTCCTTATACTATTTTTCAAAGTGCGATGGAGGTAAAATAGTTACCTACCGCCTAATAAATCTGGACATTCTATACCACTATATTTGATATTTGATTCACTTGGGAATTTTAGAGCCATTTTTTGTTTGAATTAGAATCAAAACAAATCAACTACCGAAGCAGAAATACTTAAATAGTTCAAACATCAGACCAAGCATCAGACTGTACAAGCGTTTGACGTTTCTCGTTTTATCTCTTCTCTTTCTTTCTCTCTTCTCTAATTTTCCTTAATTCTCGTGTCCTCACTGCTTTTGTATAGGCGGAACGATATTCTTGCGGTTGATGCAACGATGCTGCCCAGGACAGTTTAAGTTTGTTGGCGTAAGTCCAAATTTGTGTTGATTGTTTGAGTCTTATATCTCAATAGTGTTAAGAGATATCGCAAAACCAACAAATCACGTTTTTACTTATAGATGCATATGTTTTGGTCGATATTTGCTAGCGTTCGATATATTGCACTTACGCCCATTTCGGCACCTCTAAACATCAACGAAAAAATCTGAAATTTTAGTGTGTCATATAATGGACCCTAAAGATCATTTTCCACATGGGAAAACATGTGCCCGATTATTTATTTAAAATAAGCCCGACCCTACACACTACCAAAATGTCATGTAAATTTCTGTCCCCTGAGACCGACACATGCAAGCGTCCTTTAGCACACAAGAATGAGTTGAAAGAGATGAGAAAATAAATTCAATCAAACACATCTTTTGTCGACTTGCGTATGTTTCAGTTTCCGGAGACCTAATTTTACACGAAATCTTTCTTTACCTTCCCCGACTTTTTACAAACATGAATTACGTTTCGTGTAAAATTCATAATTTCTAAGTGTGTAGTATAGCATTTGAGGAGTAAATTTAAAAAATTGAGCAAAAAATTAAATCCTGTCCAAAAAGCATTTTTTATTATGTCAAGACCAAACTGAAAAGTAAAAAATTTCCGTCTAAAATGTACTTTGACGATAGTGAAGGTTATAACTCAGAAGAGGTGTGCAATTTATTTGCAGACTTTTTTAAAAAAAAAAATAAAAAACTACACAACATATTCAGAACCAGATCGCGATCGTGAATACTTTGGTTTCTGTCCTGAATGTCCAACTGAAATTAGCGTTAGTATATCAATGTGCATGACATTTTGGAGGCATTAAAAAATGTGGACGCATTTAAAGGCTCGGGGCCTGATGGAGTCCCTCCTGTTTTTATGAAAACATTGGCAACTGAGCTTGCATCTCCTTTAATTTTGATTTTCAATATGTCACTGGAATCCGGAGACTTTCCAAAAATATGTAAAAAGTCATTGCTAGTACCTATTTTCAAATCCGGTAAAAAATCTGATGTCAGTAATTATCTCTTGCATCCCAAAACATTTGGAAATGAAAAACGGCTTCTTTTTCTTTAGCATTTCAAGCTTATTGCTTTTACAATTAGCTTATTGCTTGCTCTCAACTTAGTGTTCTAAATGCACTTCCACAGTTATTAACTAAAAGCTTTCGATGTCAAGTACCATTTTTGCATTAGTATGATTGTATGGCAAGTACAATCATACGTTATGCCCAGGGAGTCGAGAAATTTTCCTTAACGAAAAATTCCTAAACCAGACCGGAAATCGAACCCAGCCACCTGCAGCATTGTGTTGCTTTGTAGCTGCCCCTTTACCGATTGAGCTAAGGGAGGATCCGAAAAACTATTCAACCAAATAAAAAATAGAATAACTACTTCACAGCACGGATTCTTCAAAGGCCGTTCGGATACCACTAATTTACTCGAATGTGTGAATACTCTGGAAGCTATGTATAGTGGAAGCCATGTACACGGATTTTATCAGAGCATTTGACCGCGTCATACCCATGCTTTTTTTTAATTACTAAAGTTGGGAATACAGCATAAACTCATCAAATGGCTTAAATCGTAACTGACCAAGCGACCATCAAATAGTAAGATTTAACGGGGGGAAAACAACATCCATTCATGGTTCTTCGGTAGTTCCACAGTTCTCTTCTATTACCACTTCTATTTATTTTATTTGTGAATGACTTATCCTTCATACATTCTTAATTTTCAATTTATTTAAATTTTTAATTGTTTTGGAAATAATAAAATGGTGAAGACTGTGACATATTCAAAAACAAGATACAAATATTCCACACTTGGTGTAACAAAAGCCTTCAGTTATTAAATGTAAAAAAAATTCATTTGATTACCTTTACAACTAGAAAATAAGAAGAATGATTAGTAATTTCCATTTAATTCCAACTACCTTTATTGCTTATCTTGACAGATACGCGTATTTCGTCTACAATGTGCAGACTTCTTCAGTATCGTGTACTAATAGTCGAGTATTAGTACACGACACTGAAGAAGTCTGTACATTGTAGCCGAAATACGCGTATCTGTCAAGATAAGCAATAAAGGTAGTTGGAATTAAATGGAAATTACTAATCATTCTTCTTATTTTCTAGTTACAGGTATTTCACTAAACAGCTCACACTCTCCATAATTTACCTTTACAAGAAAACGAAACATACCTAACTTAGTGATTACTTTAGGAAATCAGAATGTTGAATGGTGTGATAAAGTCAGGGACTTAGGTATTATGTTAGACTCTATTGTTCATTATAGCACTCATTGTTCATTATAACACAATTATCAATAGAGCCAGTAATATGCTAGGCTTCATAAAATGATTTTGCTATAATTTCCTTGATTCATACACAATAAAAAAAACACTATTCGTTGCTTATGTCAGATCAATACTTCAATATTGAGTCATATTAATAAAGTGAGTAAAAGCTTTTACTTAGCTCAAATGCGTACGTCAAACCATTTACTTGGGCATTTACTCTCGTCGATATGACAAAAGCAAGAATTTGAGTATTTACTTTTCGAACATCCAAATCCATATCAATAAAAAGAATAATTTGAAAAAAATGCTCACAAAATTTTGAGTCTCTTATACAGCATACTCAGTTGAAATTGAACTAACAGAATCGTGTGTGGCGTGGAAAGAACAACATAAAATGTACGTGGGAGATTTTGTAAACAGTGTTTATCAAAGTTTTTGATCGTTCAGTGAAAGGTTATAAAACACGACGAGAAGGAGACGATGATAGCTTCAAGCATTTTTACCGGTTTTTCCGAGAAAATATGAACTTTGTAGCACAAACACTTTTTAGGTGGAGCATTATTTTCTATACATAGGATGAAGTGTTTTTGGTGATGCTGGATTCCAAGTAACAAATAAATATTTTTGTGGAAACGATTTATTTGCATTGTTTGATTTACACCACAACAATCACAAAATTGTTTAAATTCACATCACAACAGAAAAGCCAATTTGAAAAATGTGCCTAGAACTTACTGCGTTCATAGCGATTATACTAACACAACGCCTCCCATCAACTGGAAAAACTTTCTTTCCAATTCTTTCAGAACAATTTTTCGGTTTCCAGTCTGCTTCCGGTCTGACTTTAGTTTGACTATTTACCTCATGTTGTTTATTTTCTTCGTCACTTGCTGAACGGACATGTCTTTTTCTGCTTCGCTGATGGCGTTTGACATTTTCCCAGCAGAGCTTTTCCAAAGGATGCCAGAATATCAAAAAAATTCGCATCATCGGCAGTTTTTTTGCCAGTAGTTTCGCTGCCTGTTGGATTCTGATTTCCATTTTCACTATCCTCACCTGAAAAGAAAGAAAATAGCGTATAGTTAGCATATTTGTAATATTGGTAAATAGAATAAAGCTCGATTAAAAGTAAATCTGGACGCACGATTTAATACACTTATACGTCCCAGGTGGTTGGAACCAAAAAAGTTTGACAGGCATTTGTTGATATTTCATAAACGAAGAAATTTGCTTTTTTCGATTGTTTGACGCATATCGAAATAACGGATCATGGAACTTGAGAAAAGAAAATTATTTGTGCACAAACATCTAGAGAATCCTTCGTGGTCTGCCTCAAAAATAGCAAAAGTGTTAAAATTCCCAAAGTCACACCGTTGACTCAACACCATAATCAAACGTTACAAGGATACTCTGAGTGTGGATAGAGCACAGCGCATCTATCATATGAGTGGCACTAGGGACAAAGAGCTGAGGAGAAAGGTGTTGAGATACGTGAAAGGCAACCCAGGTGTCTCCATACGTGATTTGGCAAAGAAATACGATTCCCACTTTTCCACCGTGTGTAACATCCTTTCAAGAGAAGGATATAAGTCTTTTTGTGCCAGTAAACATCCGAATCACTCCTTGAAACAAAACTTAGTGGCCAAAAAGCGAGCACGATTACTATACGAACGAGTTTTGACGTAATTTGATGGCTGTACTTTAATGGATGACGAAACATATGTCAAAATGGATTTTAAACAAATCCCCGGAAAAAAAAATTTACCTGGCAACTGGTCGTGGGGATGTTTCTTCCAGGTATAAATTTGTTTTTGTTGATAAGTTTGCTCGGAAACTAATAATTTGGAAAGGAATCTGCAGTTGTGGCCTTAAAACCAAGGTTTTCATCACATCTCACACAATGACGTCGAAGGTTTACATTAAAGAGTGTCTGAAAAAGCGGATTTTACCCTTCATTCGGCAAAACAAGATCAAAGTTATGTTTAGGCCGGATCTAGCCAGCTGCCACTACTCTAAGGAGGTACTAGAATGGTATGCTGCAAACTATGTTAATTTAGTCGCCAAAGAGATTAATCTTCCGAATTTCCCTGAGTTCAGACCGATCGAAAAATATTGGGCAATTGTCAAGCGAAAACTTTGAGGATTAAAGTGGAATAAGTTCGCCGGTACAGTGCCACCAGCGACTGTGTAGATCATTATGGCATCGATCAAAAGTAAAGTGCGACAGTTCATTTGAAACGGTGAAATATAATAATTTGTTGCAAATCGTTTGAAAGCTGAATAAATACCCTTTTGTTTGACGTTTTGGTCAACCGTGTATGTTGTTTATTTCTTAAGTTATGATCACTTGAATGCGTCCAAATTTACTTTGAATCGGGCTTTAGACTAACAGGGTGTCTCACAATAGGTGTCACTAAAAAAATGGGATTACAGCAAAACAAATCAATCAAATCATAGCATTTAATTTGAAAGATACATCTTATAGAAATAAACCATAAGGCTTGCTTCATTTAGAATTGGAACAAACTTTTGCTCATATTGTGGCGCTACTGGTGGACGGATTTGGAAGTTCTTGGCGCCCACGTGTCGGGAATTTTGTCAGCTTGACGTATGTATTTTTGACATTCCGCATATTGACTGTACTTTGTAAACAATCAACATGGAAGCCGAAAGAAGGGAAAAAATTGTGCACAGTTATTTGGAAAATCCATTGTGGTCTGCATCTAGGCTAGCTAAACAGCTGAAATTGCCCAGAAATACCGTATGGCGCGTTATCAAACGGTATAAGGAAACATTGACGACGATTCGGAAGCCTCAAGCCAATCGTCGGAGTGGAACTGTCGACCGAAAACTGCGTGGTAAGATTTTGAAGACGATTAAGAGGAATCCCAATCTGTCAGACCGTGATTTAGCCAGAAAATTCGGTGCTGCCCATAGTACCGTGAGGAGAACTCGACTCCGGGAAGGAATCAAGTCGTATCGAGCTAGCAAACAGCCAAATCGGACCATAAAACAGAATAGTGTGGCCAAAATCCGTGCTCGGAAGCTATACGACCAGGTGCTGACCAAGTTCGACGGGTGTCTTCTGATGGACGATGAAACCTATGTCAAGGCTGACTTCGGGCAAATCCCAGGTCAAACATTTTACTTGGCAACGGCTCAGAGGGGATGTTCAGCCAAATTTAAATTTGTTTTTGCCGACAAATTTGCACGAAAATTCATGATTTGGCAGGGCATTTGCAGCTGTGGCAAAAAAACGAAAGTTTTCGTTACAAATAAGACAATGACGTCGGAACCATACTCAAAAAAGAGTGTCGCCATCCCGTAATGTTTTGGCCAGATTTGGTGAGCTGTCATTACAGCAAAGTCGTTCAAGAATGGTATGCAGAGAAAGAGGTCCAGGTTGTTCCGAAAAACCTTAACCCACCCAACTGCCCCCAGTTCCGCCCTATTGAGAAATACTGGGCAATCATGAAGAAGAGACTAAAGGCAAAGGGAAAGGTTGTCAAAGACATCAATCAGATGAAGACCCGGTGGAATAAGATAGCTAAAACGATGGACGAAGAAGGTGTGCGCCGCCTAATGAGCCGTGTTACAGGAAAAATTCGAGAATTCCTTCGAAAACCGTGACGAATAATTTTATCCGTATTTTTTCTTAAAAGTATGAAGAAAACGCTACATTAGTATAAAAAAAGATCTGAATTTAATAATAAATAACTGAAATACAGGCAATTGTTTTTGTTCCAATTCTATCTGAAGCAAGCTTTATTAATTCAATTCGAATCTCTCGCCCTTTTCCTTGATAACTTTGCGCAAACGCTTTGTAAACCCATCGCAGCTGGCACGCACGATTTCCTGAGGAATTTGGTTTCAAATATCAACCAAATGTTTCTTGAATCGTTTGTTGAAGAATATAACCTCAAACAAAGTAGTCAAGTGGGTTAAGATCCGGTGAAGATTCAGGCTATCCTTCGCTTGTAATGAAATCAGGCAAATTTTCCGCGCACCAATTTTGAGTCTTCTTGGCCTTGTGAGCTGGAGCTGAGTTCTGTTGGAAACAAATTGGTGTATTCCCATACAGCGTTGAAACATGAGGAAGCAAATGGTTCTTCAAAACCTGCTCGATGTAATATTCAGTGTTGATTTTTACGTTAGGTCCTATGAAAAAGAAGAGGAAGTTTTCCTTTTTCGAGAAACGGCACCCCATACAATGATTTTCGATACACTCTGGTTGCGTTCTACAGCTAGTTTATTTCTTGGAATATTGGCAAGACTTTTGCCATACCCACGATTATTTTGACCCTGGCTTGCTTTTGACTTGTACGGCTTGTACGGCTTGCATTCCAGATCATGTCTGAGGAGCCTGTTCATTGAAGCAGGGGACATTTGAAATTGTTAGCTCAATTTACGGCCAGATACGGCCGGATTACGTCTTATTCGCTCCCTCACACATTTGATCTCTAACTTCGTTCTGGTAGTTCGTCTGGCACCTTCTTTGTGTTTAATATGGACATTTTAGGTTTCCTTGGACCGTTTCAAGGTACGAAAAACAAAACGCTTACTCACTCCGAACTGCTTAAGGCTATCGAATATCGGACACGGTCTAAGCTTTTGCAAATGTAATTTAAAAACTTGCTCCCGTAAGTGCTTCCATGGTAGCTGATAAATATAAACAAACGGAATCGTTTATTTATCTTCAGCGATAAGCTGAAGTGAGGGGTGCG
>JAHHFK020005834.1:32500-58485 GCA_024533555.2 Aedes koreicus
TTGATGCTGCTGTTGCTGCTGCTGGCGGAGATAAAAAAAGCATCCCCTTGATGCGAACTACCCGGAAATGGCACCTGCTGGGCTGTGTTGTCGTGGAATCGGTGGATGATAGCCGAAGTTTGGTACGAAATGGCTTCGGGGTGGAAACTGAAGCCTCGACTGGCAGGAATGCAGCCTGGAGTCGATCCAAGGTATCTGGGTTGGAATGGCACGGAATTTACACTCGACAACAGTTGGTTGTTGATTTGCTGAGATTGAACCATATGAGTCTGAAGCCAATTCCGAAAATGTTCAGGAGTTGGATAGACATATCCTTCAGGAAAACTATTTTCATCCGACTTTGGCGTGGTAGTGGAAGCCGGTTCTGGAGTGCGATGGTCAGCACCGGTTCCGGAGTCGTCGTCAGATCATCCTCAAATCGAACTGATCCTTCACGTATCCTTCACGAGAACGAGAATATTTTCATCCGACTTTAAGGTGGTAGTGGAAGCCGGTTCTGGAGTGGTGGTCCGCAACCGGTTTCGGAGTCGTCGTCAGATCATCTGAATCGAACAGATCTAACAAACTACTATTTTCAGTAGTACTCGTAGTAGTTGTTATGGCCTTACGAGTACTAGTCTCCCACGCTTTGGGTTGTCTTCCCGATATCCATAGCTGAAAATCCTCTTCACTCAATGAGAAGACATCATCCGCACTGTTTGTACTGGTGATATTACTGGCCAAGGTGGTTTGCCCAATCACATACGGTATTCCTAGCACCATCAAGCAGAATACCACCTACAATAAGTCATAAATTGATTGAATTAAACGTTCTTAAGAATCAAGAACCAGAACACTAACCAACTTCGTCATTCTATCGGGCAGCCTGTGATTGGTGTATCCTTTTTGTGACGTTACACTCTTTATCGACTGAACTGGACTCAAAGCAAAACTGAACCAGTTCTTCATTTATATACACCGGCCAAGGCCACCTGTAATCTTCGTCTGCATGCGAGAGCTGATTTGACATTATGAAACGATCGGCACAAATGGCCGTCTTCGAGAAGAGTTCATTGTTTTGTTGGTTTTCCGGACCAGAACCGAAGCACAACATCTCGAGCAGCCAGGATTGGCTGGTTGATGATTTTTTCACCGCATTCGACTACGTGGTTGTATTGAATAACCAGCAAATAACAGCAGCAGCAGCAAAGGCCGGTTGTCTTCCTTGTTCTCGCAAGAGATGCGATAGTTATGGCTGAACATCCTTGGGGTAGGTTAAATTTAAAGAGCATCTCACAAAACCAGCCCGAGCCCGATGCGTTGTGGTGAAAGTAGATCATGTGTGGTGTGATGCCTCGTAGGTTAAGGCCACGCACGCTTACATGCAGCTCCTCCTATGGATTGTTTGATTCGAATATTTGAATCACGACTTGTATAATAAGCTTATTTATAAGATAAATGCGAAAGCGACATTGTTAGGAGGGGTGATCTATTTAAAGCATCACGCTTCATTTCTTGAACAGCACTTCAATAGGTTATTTTAAGGTTAACGAGAAAAGTAACAAAATTGGGCTGAGTGTAGTTTTTTCTCAAATTTAAAGACATAATTGTGAAGCCAGCTTCTAAATATCAGTGCAAATTTACTTTTCATTGTGGAAGGTGAGTCATCGCTTCTGCTTAACTACTGGAGTATTTTTCTTTTCTTTTTTTTTTTTTTTTGTAAAAATAGAGCGATTTTACTTTGTGTAAATGTCAACGACGGACCTTATTCTTGAATCTTCCTCCACAACAGCATTTAAACTGTAGTAAATTTTGTAGGAAGGGCAATTGCAAGACAAACGAAGTTGGTGATTTTATATAAATGTTGTGAAAGCCTCAATCAGCTTAGTCAGAAAAGATGTATCTACAGAGCAAGACAATACTGGAGGTGATAATAAATACTTTACTATTCATAATTGTTCGCAGATACGGTGCATTTTGCAACACGGATGGAGACAGACTGCATGATAACGTCAGATAGCACTTTGTTAAAAGAAGATTACTATAAGTATGTATGGTCAACAAACCATGAGATTTGTTTATTTTTTTTTGGTATTTTCAGGGATGCCATATTTACAGACATGTCTGTAAATTTGCAGACTTTTCATTTTTGTTGCAGACTTTTTTAACGATGCAGACATTTAGCAGACATTTTATTTATGTTGCAGACTTTTACAGACATTTGAAATATTTTTTAAATTTCAAATAAAGGAATTCTCTGAAGTTCGGATTTAAATCGTACGAAGATCTGAACAGTATAGTGGATACGGTAAGAAGCTTTGTTGAAATATTTTAAAATAGCATAGGTAAAATTTATTTTTAAAGTAGTAATCCTTGAGGTCTTTAAGTAATAGTATGACGAGAGGAATAATATGTGTGAAATAGTCGGTGCATGCCAAAAATAAACCCAACAGCAAGAGATAAGTTCTCACCCATGTTAGGCATTGGGAGAGGGAAACAAACAAATCGCTAGAACCAGAACAAAGCAATAGGTAGTATAAGAGCACGATCGGTCGCATATTCTTTTACCAGTCAAGGGGGTATCCTCCCCCTTGCCTACCCTGCATCGGGTAGCTTGGTAAAAGATTATGCGCCCGATCGTATACTACCTTCATATGCCCTCCGCTCGTTTTCAACTTGTACCTTTCAATTTTCAAAGCCTGCCGTTACGCTAAACGGAACTATCAATACTTTCTCTTCATTTCTCTTAGTTCTAGCAATTAATTACTGTCCAACCCTGGAGCCTCTCATGTTGATGGGAAATTATCTGCTTCTGATAAATTTTCTTCATAGATCGTTACTCCGCGTATTGGGAGAATACAACAAACAACAATCAAAGTGTACTATATTCATGTTTAGTGGTCTTATGATTAGATAAGCCATTTATTTCAGAAATCATCAAACCGTGCTCTTCGATCACTCCAATTGCTATCTTTGAAATGTAACTAGAGAAGAATGAAGAAATTTTTTGACAACATCCGACATTTGAAGAGAGACCAGAGTGTTTTGACAACATGTCTTATAAAATAATATCTTACTTTGAAATTTTATCTTTGATATTTGGAATGATCACTTCTGTTTTCAGATTTTCCAGGACTAGTAGGACATTAATACAATAATACAATTTTTTTTTCAGTATCAATCCGGTGGATGTCAGATATATTTTGAATACGCATATTATATTCTCGTATTGTCTTACTGTAGCCGCTTTTTACATGGTCAAGTTATTTAATTTGTGTCTTTAAATTCAATTCCTCGTTTGAAATTTGTATGAATAGCATTTTTGATACACTGAGAAAAAAGTTTGGTAAACACAAACATATTCTAGTTTCATTTAACCGGAATTTCACGTTGAATTGGGCACAAACATCATATCAGTTTAATTTGAATACCTACGGTGGTTAAAACAAACTAAAATTTTGAGTATTTGTTTCGGAAATTAACCAGTTAAGTTCAACTGACATCCGTTTGAATCAACCACAATGTTGGTTGTTTCATTATTGCAGCTACGAAAACAAACACATTTGTTGGTTGATTCTACCAACGCATATAATTTGTTTCAAACAATTTTAGTACGATTTAAACTGAATTGCTGGTTGAAACTAACAAACATTTCCGTTTACAATCACCTACGTATTTTTCTGTAATTTAAAGAATATATATTTTAATATAATGCCAACAAACATTAGAAAAGTGCACATTTACATTTATAGACTTCTCTCAGTCTAAGCGAAATCTACAAATGTTAATGAGAGCCTTTCTACTATTTTCAGGTTTTTTTAAGTAAAATTTTGTTGATTGAAACATTTTACAATTAACATAAAGGAGATCATTTAATCATTAAAACAACAAAAATGAGGTCTCCATATCACGAGGTAAAAAGTACAAAACAATTCTTTCGCTAGGCTTTAGCAGCTTTATTGGGGCCTCAGATGAAGACTGTTTCTGTATGAGGACAACCTTACCAGCGGCATTGGTGGCTCGAATAATATTCGGCGGCCTTGGTACGAGTTTCATCATTTCGAGACCATAGGTTTGTTGTTGACTACACGTTAAACCGTTATGTTTGGACTGGTAATCATCGTTTTGAGGAATTTCTTCATAGCATTCCTGAAAATGCTAAAAACTTCGAAAGTTTATTTCACTGAGTGTTGTAGTGTTTGTTTTATTAATGAAATAAAAATAAAAATTTTAAATTCAACTATTTAATTTATGTAACGAAAAATTGACTTTGTAATTCATTGTAATTCAATGGTTATTTTTGGACAAGGAAAAAAAAGTCTGTTGAATTTATTAAATGAAAACTAAATTTTGATTTTAAAATACAAAACTCGAAAGAACATTATAGGAACAAAAAACAAAAACTATAGAAAATTGTGTCATCTATGCGAATGCTTCAAAAATATGAACCAAGATTGCATACAATACAAGAAATAGATACAGAAAGGTTTACATAATCATACACATAGCCAAAATGACATAACTCGCTCTCTTATTACGTCTTTTCGTTGAAAAAAGTCTAATTTTGCAATGAAAAATAATTTACAGACTTTTTTAGACATTCCCAGACATTTCAAATTTTTCTCGCAGACATTTGAAAAAAATATCTGGCATCCCTGTAATGTCGCCTAGTGGTTATGAATGGTTTGAGCCGAGTCGTTTTGTAAATACCAAACAAAGAGAAAACCCGCATTCATCGTATTTTTATCAGCTAAGCCATTTTGTGATTAATTTGCAGTTGTCTGTTTCGTGTCCTTGGTTCTTTTTATTCGATCCTTTGGTATTCATGCCATTTTTTCTCTTTATTTTCATTGTGTGACATCAAAATGAGGGAGAAATGAGAATTTGCTGCGGCAGTGAAAGTCAGCATGTAAAAAGTGAGAAGGAAGCATTTTATGAGAGCGGTCAGTAGCTCACACAGAGGGCGTGTAGCCATTGCCGAGGTGAGTAAAAAGTGACGAATGCTATAGTTTGGCTGTTTACAATATTGTAACCGTACACAATTACTTCTGTGGTGGTGACATATATGCTGCTACTGTTCATTTTTAACTGCTGCTGTTGTAAACCGCTCTGGTTGGAGTATCATCTCTGCTGTTGTTGTTTTTGTAATACTCATCGAAGTTTTTGCTGCTGTAACTATTAACATTCTGACTGCTGTTTAGCTACCCTTGTCAGGCAAGTTTGATTCGGAATCGGTGCTAACTCACAATAATGCAGATTTCAGCAACTCATCGAATATCAGCTTGCATGCAGCGATGAATGCTACGATGTTTATGCCTTCACAGAAACCTGGCTTAACAACAACACTTTGTCGAAGCAACTGTTCAACGATACCTATTAAACCTATCGGTTAGATCGATCGACTCTGAACAGCAACAAGAATTCCGGTGGAGGGATTTTGTTGGCCGTTCGCTCCAGTTTTAAATTTCGTCTACTGAGACCTCCTGACGGTTGAGCATCTGTGGGTCGCAATATACACACAACGTGGTACCCTTTTTATTTGCGTGATCTATGTTCCTCCCGATCGCGTTAACGACAGCAGCCTAATCGACAAACACGTAATTTCTCTGGTTTGGATCATCTCTCAAATGGAAGCTCATGACAGCATCGTCATTTTGGGTGATTTCAATCTCAGAACCATATCGTGGATAAACGATACAAACGGGTTCAGCTTTCCCGATAATTCCCGTTCGTCGTTCAGACCAGCATCGATTACCTTGCTAGACGCGTACTCCACTGCAAGACTCCGACAAGTGAATGGCATTTTAAATGCAAACAACCGTTTACTTGATCTTTGCTTTGTGAAGAAGACATTACGCCTGAATGCGGGTGGATTATCTTCTCTACTCTCACCCAAAGTATTTGACAATACCCGTCCGTTTCTTGCAACAAGATTAAACAATTCTAGGCTTGTTCTGGAATTTAAAAAAAAAAAACGATTTTAAAAACTTTCGATTTTTCCCATGTTTTTAAATCAAACCACATTGAATGCCAAACATTTAACGGGTCATGTTGGATTTTTGTATAGAATAACCACCGAATTTGTTTGCAGTTTGTACTGAAAATGTACTTTTCATCCGCGACCCTCTCACCCAAAGCAACACAGAAGAAACACCGTTTTTTACTCACCATGCTCACACCGTTTGAATAGATTATATTTTTTTAATGGTTGTTCAAATAATAAGTGATTAGCTTTTAACAAACATACATTTTGAGTTTTGGTGGTTTATAGCTTATGGTTTGTGTCCCCTTTGCTCACCTTTAGTATAATTATTTTATCTGATATTTTCTAAACAGGAACATCAAACATAACCTTTTAAAACGACGTAAGTAACAAATGTAAGCAAGCTGTGTTTTTTGTGCTGAATTGTTGCTACTTGCATTCTCAACACACGAGTAGTTAGTAAATAATTTAAGAAATTTTATTCATCAATGACGAAAAGAAGTTCATATGCGTTCCAACAGCTATTCCGCAATATTTTAAAAATAATTTATATACACATCTGCATCTGCGTTTTGAAATTTGAACCGATTTATCTGATATGATCCAACTGAAACACGTTCTGTCGAAACACGGTATATGTAGCAATCATGTGTATCTGAGTAGTATGAAACCAAAACGGTGTATCATTGAATTACATTAAAATTGTTGTTCAAATTCGAGAAACACAACCATTTTGCATATGTTTCTATTCGTGGTTATTTCAGCTGCATGAAAAAACATTCGTTTGGTTTTGTTTGCTTGTTTTTTTTAATTACATGCTGGAAAATATTATACTTACTTTTGAAAAACTTTCGAATGTCCATTTATGGTACTTCTGGATAAAATGAATCAAATAACTGCTTTAGACCACAGGACTGAAGCGGCTGTCATCCACGAACAACAATCGTGAAGCCGAAAACTTGGTGCTGCGAGTGGTGCTAATTTGACAGCTCGGTTTTCTTGAAGGCTATATGCAGCAAACACAATATTCGCGGCGGAAGTTGTCGTGTTTTGTCGTTAATTTAATTCGAGAGAAAAATCTTCCGTGATGTACATAGTGCAGTAGTTATCCCAACGATAGTTATTTTTCATTGTTTATCAACCAGGTATTATAATGTTTTATCTAAATTACTGATACTAGTAGTTTGGTAGAAGTAATATTGTAAAGAAATACAATACATTATGAACCGAGCTTAAAATGTTAAAATCGTCACTAGCGCCACACCAAAAGTGGCAGGCTTCAACAACTAACGCTCTCTTCAGTCCTCTGCTTTAGACTGCTTATAGTTAAAAAAAAAACCGTATGTATTTTACCCGATGATTCGTTTTGTTATGAAGGTTCTTCTGTTTATAAACACGCGCAGAACCATCGCTTATTCTTCCGGTCTTCCTCTAAACTCTCCACCGATTGCTTGTCGATCTGCCAAACTTGGAAGACATCTGCATGGAGTTATCTCAAATTATAATAATCCGTCCAATCTATCACAAAACGTTGCGATTGGTTGAGCGGACTGGAGATAATGAAATCCATTTTTATAAGGCCAAGTCTCTCCCGGTTGGTATTAAACCGGTGAGCATGGATATCAATAGAAACATAAAGTTACCAGAAGGCACAAAATGCATCTACGGACTCTTATTTTTACGAAATCCCTCAATTTCAATTTTTAATGGATTAGCATAGATTGTTCATTAGACACTTCAACTTGATTGATACAGTTATTAGTTACAGCAGTGCAATAGATTGTAGAATACAGTAGTAAAAATTGTAAGTTACGAAAAAAGAGTTTGGTTCGAGCATCGGCTGTGAAAGGTTGTGTCGATGCTTTATTACGCACTATTTTCCTATCGAGCATGGCGCGTTTCGTGTTGTTTCGGTTATCTATAATTCGGTGTAACGAGTGATCGAGTGAGCACAGTAAGAGAACAACAAAGCGTCTCTCAAGCGTTCATAAAATTATACTTGTTTTCCTAACGGAAAACCACCTTCACACTTTGTGAGTGGCTCCAATAGCATCCTTATTATTGGTTTAACTCAGATCAAATCGGATTTCCAACATTATAAAAAATCACCTTGTTTTTCCGATGAAAAAACACCATTACACTTTGTGTGTGGCCCCAATAGCATCCTTACTGTTGTAATCGGTTCGAATCAGAAATCGGTACTAGTATTCAAAAATTTAACAAAACGAAGCGTGAATTCAGCTTATTGTTTACCAAAACGAACCCTGCTGCCACCCAATCTTGTCATCCAAAATCCCAGTGATTTCTCGTGGAAGTGCGGCGGTGGTCTCGGCTTCCAATAAAACGTCCAAATAAACGTTAACGCATCCACGATGAAATTGCCACACTATGAAATTGCTCTAACTTTTAACCGTTGGGTAGAATTTAATGAAAATTTGAGTGGATTTAGTTCATAGTGCATTATTTACATCCTGCAAGTTTTAAAGTCCTGTGATCAAAACTCGCGGAAATGGAGTCGAAAGAACAGCTCGTGCGTGATAAAATCTTGCGCATTCATCACGAGAACAAGGATCTCTCGCATCGTTCCATCGCTAAAACGTTGGGAATCGCGAATTCCACGGTGTCGCGAGTGATTAAGCGGTTCGAGGAACGGTTGACCACCGATCGGAAGCCCAGAAGTGAAGGAAAAAGTATTCCGTACAACACCAAAAATCACAACCGCGTAGTTGGGGCCTTCAACCGAAATCCGAACGCCTCCGTTCGGGATGTGGCTAAGAAGCTGCACCTAAGCCGAAGTTTTGTCCAGAAGGCCAAAACTAAGGCTGGGCTTCGAACGTTCAAGGTACAAAAGGCCCCTAATCGCGACGAGAAGCAGAACAAGTCCGCCAAAACCCGTGCCAGGAAGTTGTACCTCAACATGCTGACGAAAGTTGAATGCTGCATCATGGACGACGAAACATATGTGAAGGCCGACTTCAAACAGATCCCCGGCAACCTGTTTTTCACGGCCAAGGATAAGTTCAGCGTTCCGGAGCATGTCCGCACTCAGAAGATGTCCAAATTTGCGAAGAAATTCCTGGTTTGGCAAGCCATCTGCACGTGCGGGAAGCGGAGTGCACCTTTCGTGACCCAGGACACGATGAACGGACAGGTGTACATAAAAGAGTGCCTCCAGAAGCGGCTGCTTCCTCTCTGAAGGCCCACAACGTCCCAACAATCTTCTGGCCGGATTTGGCCTCATGCCACTACTCCAAGGACGTGCTGAAGTGGTATGCGGACAATAAGGTCAATTTCGTGCCGAAAATGTTCAACCCTCCCAACACTCCGGAGCTCCGCCCCATCGAGAAGTACTGGGCGATTATGAAGCAGCACCTTCTTAAACGACCTAAGGTAGTGAAGACAGTCGAGGAACTGAAGAAAGTATGGGTTTACATGCAAAAAACGGTTGATTCACAGGTTGTGCAGAATCTTATGGCCGGGGTTAAGGCCAAGGTGCGGGCATTTGCGTATGGACTGTAAATAAAATACGAGTAAAATGGTAAAATGAAGTTTAATAGTTATTTCTCAATCCCTGAAAATTTGATGGCAATCGGATGAAAACTCGAATTTTGCGAATCAATTTTGTGTGTGGCAATTTCATCGTGGACACCCTTTAATTTCGGCAGGATCAACACGGATTTATGCCAAAGCGATCCACAAGGACTTATCTAACTGCCTTTACTTCGTTTATTATTCGAGAGATTGAACTTGGCCATCAAGTAGACGCCACTTATACACACCGACACTTCTCCGCTGCTTTTGATAAAGTGAACCATGAGATTATCATTGAGAAATACGACACAATGGGCATCCACGATAATCTTCCTGTTTGGATTCGTTCCTACCTGATTGGTGGCAGTTCTACGTCTGTAAAGATTGGCAACTATGTGTCATCACCTTTCCCCGTTACCTCTGGAATTCCTCAAGGCAGCCACTTGGGGCCATTCCTTTTTCTGCTGTATATGAACGACGTGAACATAATCCTCAAATGCTTCAAGCTCTCATATGCGGACGACCTGAAGCTCTACTACATAATAAATGGCCGTCATGACGCTCACTTTCTGCAACATGAGTAAGAAGCATTCGACGATTGGTGCAGGCTCAACAGGATGACACTAAATGTGTCCAGGGAGGTAAAATAGTGGTAAACGTAAGTTGGGAGTAATTTTTTTTTTTTTTAATATTTATTTATTATTTTTAGGGGGATAGAAACGATTACTCGCGGCCATCTCGAGGTAAATAGGAATTACAAATAATGGATGGGAAGATGGGTGGAAATTTAAAGTATGGTTTACATAACACATTAATTTTAAATTCTAAATTGTCTTAACACTTATAACTATACAATGTATGGATTTCTTTTGGCTTGAAAATTTTTGAAAAAGAAAAAAAAACACACACATACACCGAAAAAATAACTTATAGTAAACATACAGGTTAAACTAACTACAATCTAAGGCTAATGTTAGTTAAAAACACATAAATGAATTTCATATACTCCAAATCACGCACAGCCAAAATATCTCGAACTGGCACATTGGGTTGTCTACCTCGAGCCCGAAGGGAATCATAAAGCTCAGATCTGACTCCACGATGCTCAGCACAAGACCAAATTACGTGATCTGCGTCCTGATAGCCTTGTCCACACTCACAGAGATTGCTGTCGCTCAGCCCAACCCGGTATAAATGAGCTTTAAGAGAATAATGATTGGACATGAGGCGAGACATCACACGAATGAAGTCTCGACCCACATCCATCCCCCTAAACCAAGATTTCTTCGACACCTTTGGGATGATTGAATGTTGCCATCGCCCCAAATCTCCTTTACTCCATTTATACTGCCAGCTAACGAGTGACTGTTGATGAAAAATAGCAAAAAATTCGTTGAAGGGATTTGTCGATCATAAATATCGCCTTCCATAGCGCCCACCTTTGCAAGCGAGTCCGCTTTCTCATTGCCCATAATTGAACAATGAGATGGGACCCATACAAAGGAAATGGTAAAATAACGCGAAGATAAAGCACTTAGAAGCTCCTGTATTTTCATGAGAAAATACGAGGAGTGGTTTACCGACCTCAAGGAGCGAATAGCCTCTAAAGAACTGAGACTATCCGTGAAAATGAAGTACTGATCCGGTGTTAGTGAGGCAACAATTTCTAGCGTAAAGTGTATTGCCGCTAATTCAGCGACATATACGGAACAAGGAGCTTGATGTTTACGATTGGCGCTATAAATTTTATTAAATATACCAAAGCCTGCTGACTCCTCTATCAATGATCCGTCAGTGAAGAACGATTTAGTGGAATCAACTTGGCCAAACTTTGCAGCAAATATTGCCGGAGCAATCATAGGACGATGATGCTCTGGGATTCCATGAAGCTCCTGCTCCATGAATAAATTAAAATGAACCACACTGTCGAAGTCGAAGAAGCAAACACGATTGGGAATATTCGGCGAAGGGCTGACATCCTGTGTTATATATCAAATGGTACAAAGTAATGAAGCGAGTTTGAGGATTCAACTCAAGGAGCTTCTCAAAGTTTTCGATTACCTGAGGGTTCATGACTTCACACCTGGTGAGGAGCCGGAGAAATAATTCTGTAAACCGATCCGAGAGTGGCAACATGCCTGCCAGCACTTCAAGACTCATGGTGTGAGTCGAGTGCATGCAACCTAACGCGATACGAAGACACCGATACTGAATACGTTCTAGTTTTATGATGTGCGACCGAGCCGCTGACTAAAAACAAAAACTACCGTATTCTATAACCGACAAAATCGTTGTCCGGTACAACGTTAGAAGATCTTGTGGATGAGCTCCCCACCAGATCCCGGTAATTGTGCAGAGAAAGTTGATCCTTTGCTGGCATTTTCGCTTCAGATACTCAATGTGGGATCTCAAGGTACACTTTGAATTGAACCAGACCCCAAGATATTTAAAGGACATAGAATGAGTTATCGGTGTACCCCAAATTTGAAGCTTCGATTGTGCTGGATTATGCTTCCTTGAAAAAACTACCGACTCAGTTTTCTCCGCAGAGAATTCGATACCTAGCTCGAGAGCCCAAGTAGACAAATTGTCTAAGGTATTCTGTAAGGGTCCTTGCAGATCGACCCCATTGGATCCCGTGACAGACACTACGCCATCATCTGCAAGTTATCTCAACGTACAGTTGTCACTTAGTCAACAGTCAATGTCTTTGACATAAAAATTATACAAAAGGGGGCTTAAACATGATCCCTGGGGAGACCCATGTAGCTAAATCGTGAAGCTGTAGAGGTTCCATGAGAGAAGCTCATATGTTTCTCTGACAGCAAATTGTACAAACAATTATTCATTAATGGTGAAAAACCACAAGCGTCGGGTTTATCTGAGAGAACCTCAATAGATACTAAATCAAAATCCCCCTTGATATCCAAGAATACAGAAGCCATTTGCTCTTTATTAGCAAAAGCTAACTGAATATCCGTGGAAAGTAACGCGAGACTGTCGTTCGTTCCCTCACGCCTACGAAAACCATATTGAGTATCTGAAAGCAGGTTGTTCGTCTCAACCCATTTGTCCAGACGGAAGAGGATCATTTTCTCCAACAACTTTCGAATACAAGATAACATCGCGATGGGTCGATAGGAGTTGTGGTTGGACGCGGGTTTACCAGGTTTTTGAATGGCTATAACACTCACCCTTTTCCAATCATCCGGTACAATATTGAGTTCCAGAAACTGATTAAACAAGTTCAACATGCGCCTCTTAGCGACGTCTGGGAGGTTCTTAAGCAAGTTGAACTTGATCCGATCAACTCCTGGAGCCGTATTGCCACACGAAAGGAGTGCGAGAGAGAACTCTACCATTGAAAAGGGTTGGCTGATCTCATCTATCGAATTCGTTGTTTCGCGAGGAATCATCCGTGCCGGCACAGAATCTGGGAAAACTTTTCGCGCGAACTTGAGGATCCATTGGTCCGAGTACTCCTCGCTCTCATTGTATGTAGTTCGGTTACGCAATCTTCGCGCCGTATTCCAAAGAGTATTCATCGACGTTTCACGCGATAGCCCGTCCACGAATTGTCGCCAGTAACCGCGTTTCTTGGCCTTGATGAGGCTCTTAAATTCGCGTTCGAGTGCCGTGTACTTTTCGAAGTGCTCAGGTGCTCCACGTCTACGGAAAACTTTAAACGCGTCGGACTTTTTACGGTAAACCTCGGTGCATTGCTGATCCCACCATGGAGAAGGAGGTTTCCTGCGAAAGGATGTTCCTGGAACTGGTCGAGTTTGAGCTTGAAGCGTGCTGTCTAAGATCAGGTTGGAGAGGAAGTTATATTCCTCCAGCGGTGGAAGCTCTTCTACCGTCGTTACGGCTTCATCTACTGCTATCCTGAACTTTGTCCAATCGATGTAACGGGTAAGATCATACGCGACGTTGATGGATTCCGACGGATTGAACCCGGTGGCAATCGAAATTTGTATGGGCAAGTGATCACTACCGTGGGGATCTTGAATCACATTCCATGTGCAATCCAACGATAATGAATTCGAGCAAAGTGTGAGGTCTAATCTACTGCCAATTGAGGATGGACCAGCCAAACGTGTTACTTCTCCATTGTTAAGAACTGTCATATTGAAGTTGTCACAAAGGTCATATATCAGGGAAGACCGGTTGTCATCGTACAGTCCTCCCCAGCCGTGAGAGTTAAAATCTCCCATGATCAACCGCGGAGCAAGAAGAACCGAACAAATATCTGAGAGTTCGTTTTGGTTTATTGAGGCTCTAGGAGGAATATAAACGGAAGCAATGCAAAGGCTTTTATTTTTAATAACAGCCTGACATGCGTCAACTTCAATACCTGGAATTGGAGGAAAATTTACTCTATAGAAGGAGTAGCACTTTTTGATCCCCAAAAGTACTCCTCCTCCACGTGAATCCTCACGACCAAGGCGAATAATATTGAAATCATGAAACGAAAGAACGATTTTGGAAGAGAGCCATGTTTCACAAAGAGCGAATGCATCACAACCGGTATTGTGAGCTAAAAATTGGAATGATTCCAATTTAGGAATCAAACTTGGACAATTCCACTGTAGAACAGTGATCAAATCCCCGACCTCATTTGGAAAATTATCTATCGAAGGAAATGATAGCTGCAAGGAGGGGCCGCTTAATTGTCAATTGCTTCAAAAAAATCTTCACTGTTGGCAGCATTGCCAAAACAATGCTTTTGAGAGGGTCAGAAATTTCGAGGTACTTGAAGATACCTTCGACAATGTCATCAAATGAGAACAGCCCAGACGAGGAAGGGGCTTCTGTTCTTAAAATTGGAGCATCAGGGGTTTTGGATGTCCCCGGAAGAGATGGAAAATCCTGGGTGTAGTTAGTGCTACGGAAACCAGGAGGAATTGGATTTTCCTTCCATCTTTCCTTGAAATGGGCAGGCTGATTTTGGGCTCCGGTTCAGCAATTTTCCGTCTTCGCTTCCTTGAAGTACCTTCCGGAAAAGTGAACGATGTTCCCTCTTCAGCCGAATCAAAGTCAGACTCGTCATTTGACAGAGGACCAAAGGGATTTGTATTGGCATTGGGTGATGGGGAGGCTTTTTTCACCATTTCGGCGAAAGATTGCCTGGAACGCTGTTTTAGCGAGCGTTCTAATTTTTCCCCGTGTTGGTTGTACGCCGGGCACGATGAGAGAGCATGAGGAGGAGTACGCTTACTGAAAGCGCATTTTGGTGTGTTATCGAAAAAGAGCAAGAAAAAAAAATTGTTTAAAAATTATTTTACAAAACTTGGGATATTCATGGATGATCTGAAATTGTATAGCATATAAAGAATAATGAACATAAAATTTCGGTGTGCTGCTCTGCTAATAAATGTGATATAACTACAATGGAACTGACTCTTAGCTTCGAGTCTTGATCCCTACTGAGCCCTTACGGCAAGTCAAGCTGGCCAGTTCAGCGCAAGGGCAGCTAGGATTTATATTTCGTTTTGCTAAAAGCTTCAAGGACGTGTACTACCTCAAGGTATTATATTGTTCCTTGGTTCGCCCGATACTGGAATATTCCGCCGTCGTCTGGTCACCATTCTACCAAAACGCCACCATGAGGATAAAAGCCATTCAGCGAAGATTTATTCGTTTTGCTTTGCGGCATCTTCGTTGGCGCGACCCACGAAACTTACCAAGCTACGGAAGTCGCTGCAAGCTTATCAACTTCGAGCTACTGGAAGCAAGGCGTAACCCTTTTATAGGCATCCGTCAGAGAAGGAAATGAAAGATAGAAGGAAGATATATGCGTGCCTCCGACTGTCTGAGTGGTTCGGAAGTGTTTGATTACGTGCGTCACAGCGACGGCGAAGAAGGATGCAGCGTCGGTGAGAAGCCGACAACCCAGGTTGACGGCAAAGAAACCATGACGCATCCAAGTCTGACGACGGTGCCGGTAAGGATTCAAGCACAGATCACCCAACGAAGCAAAGTGATAGTAAGGATTTCTACCACCGTTTGAAGCAGCTGGGAGAGACACTAAACAAGCTAGTGAGAGCCATAGACTCCGGTCATCGGAACGTAGCTAACGTGGGTCCACATGAAGGTGACCATAGCTGGAACACCGCCAACGTGAGCGCAGGTGCATCGACGAGCACAGGAAATATTCGTTGGGAAAACATCCAGCCATTCCCTGACAACGTTCTGGCCAACCGAATGTGGGAGCAATGGGCTCGATTCATCGATCAATTCAAGCTTAGGTCTGGCCCAGTTAGAATTGGAACATAGACTATTGCGTATATTTTGGATATACATTAACAAAATAGTATTATGTTATAACTAAAATGTTTGACTTTGTGTGGACGTTAGAGGGAAAACACAAAAAAAATTAATCATCTCGATTACGAAGAAATTTGCGGACTTTTCCTGGAATACGTTTCATCAACACATTATTCTCATCCATCGTTTTGGCAATCTTATTCCACTTGGTTCTCAATTCATTGATGCTTTCGACGACACTGCCATTCACCTTCAGCTTCCTCTTTATAATAGCCCAAAATCTCTGTATCGGTCTGAGCTGGGGACAGTTTGGTGAGTTGAGTTCTTTCGGTATAAACTGAATCCCGTTGGTTTCATACCACTGTAGCACTGATTTGCTGTAAGATGTTTGCAAGATCTGACGGGCGGCAAAATGGTGTGTAGACATCTGTGCGTCCCCGCAACATAGCTATGGTCCTCACAAGTTCCTACCTCATGCTTCCACGGGTCAAGAGATGACAAAGACCGCCAGCTAAGGGTTGCGTACTTAGCTGGTAGTGCAGCCTGGGCACTGTTGTCCTTCTGATTTCAGCTAGATTGAGGAGGTGCGTGCTGAGCGTCTGTCCACCAAGGAGGTGCGGCTCAAACAGCGTCTGTCCTGGCATCCGGCGGTTGAGTAAGAAACGCGATATCGCGTCACTTATACATTAGGTGGCAGCCGCACCAAGGCGATGAAAGCAGCGTGACCCCGGTAAAGAAGCATGCTGAAATCTTACCCTACCACGAAAAATGGAAGTATTCTTTATACGGTATATAATTTCAGATCATCCATGGAATTCCCAAGTAATGTATAATAAATTTGAATTGTTTTCTTCCCTCGTGGCTATGATAATGCAAGTCCGTCAACAATTGCAGTATGATTAGCAGACATGCAGACATATATAATTGTTATTATCATTTTATACTATAACATCGCTTCACAATATTTTTTTATGCTATTTTCAGCTTCGCTTTTGCATTGTTGTAAGTTTTGGCCCACCTAACCCACGTTATGTATTTTTAAAAGATAGGATGGTTTTTTACATCTTTTTTTTGTAGAGAGAGAGGATTATAAACGAAAAATTCTGCAAAAAAAAATCTTCGTCCAAAATAATTAATTCAAAAACTAACATTGTTTATCATTCTACATTTTCTATCTTACAGACATAAAGAATCATTTATGGGCTTAGCAGGAAAAAAGAATTATCAAAGAATTTCCTGGCATTTATTTTTAATTTTTTTCGTTTTGGATTTATTGAGTTTCCGTTTTTGGGCAGTAATCATACTCATATGAAATTGCTTTCGCATAATTGTTTGCTTAAATTTCCGTTGCTATTTTGCTAGACTATCAGGTGATCAACTTTATTTCATTATATGACGTTGGAATTTTCGCTATTTTAGAGTTTGAATCATCTAACATCGCAGCGGAAGAGGCAAATAGCGGCATTTAATTATTATATGTACATTATGATTTTTTTCTTTACAACATCCTATTAGGGAACGTCCATTAATTATGTCACGCAAAAATTGACTTTTTATAATCCCCCCCTTATCACGTTTTTTTGTATAAACCTTCAAAATTATTACCGAATCTGTGGTTATTGTGCAGCGCAGTGTACCATTTGGCTAGTGTTTGATTTTGCATTTCAATCTTTTTCATTACTTCATCATAACTTACAATATCATTATATTTGGCAATATTGTTTTATTGATTTTACTTCATATATGATTTGAACATTACTTGTTGTTTTTTTCCCCATTTATCTTTAACTCCCTTCCAGTTAAATCTTCCCATTTCTAACTCGGTAGCAATAACTATTAGGTCAGCAAAAATAGCAGCACATTGCTGTTATAAAATCAGCATCAAGTAGCACATAGTGGCAACAGTAAATTAAAATGTATGAATGTAAGGTTTGTAAAATTTCAAAACATTTTTCAGGATAACTCAAATCAAGATTTTGGTGAAATGCTGCTATCGCTGGAAGCGAACGAAAACGTGCTTAAGTGCGAACCACAGAACTCTACACTTTAACATTGTATAACATTTCTTGCATTTCAGGATCAACCGAATGAAGATCATTTATTATCGATACGAATGCTTGTAGTATATTTCATTTACATAAATATATACACCATTTTAAAAATATTTCATGGGAATGGGAGGGACCACCAGGGCACCCGATTGAAGCATTCTGGATGGGGAGAGTGGCGATGCCAACTCCCCATTGCTAACAGTTTGTGAATAGAGGGCGGGCTCTTCTCCCCGCCCATTGGGGCATCCTCATGTTAGATAGCTTGCACTTTTGACCAATTGTTCAGTCTTGTTGTTGGAAGGAGATTCTTTATATCCCTGTGGATACGCATAAGTGATGTTGCCTGTCGATCCACCCAACCCCTTTTTGGCCCTTCATACAACGGTATGATTAGGACAATCAGTGGTTATTTAAGCTTGATCAAGCCTAACAGAGGGAAGAGCCCATTGCTGTCGGACTTAGTTTCCGTGCTACAATGGGTGGTAATACATAATGTCATACATCATACAATGACAGCTTGCAAGATCTGACCAAAACATGACAGTTTCATTGTGGGATCTGACGAATGGCAATATTCGCTTTTTGGAGGCATTCCGTTCTGTACAGCTCTGAATCAAATATCTTATCAGCGATGAAAACCTTAGTCTTCCTACCGCAGCTACAGATGCCTTGCCAAATTATGTATTTACGTGCAAACACAAACTTGAATTTGGCAGGAACATCTCCCGCGGCGGAGGCAAAAAAAAATTGTGCCCCTGGCGGTTCTTGAAATTGGCCTTTCACAAGGTTTTTCACCCCCGAGAGAGAACGGCCGTTTATTTTGAACACCCCCGATCCTACCGTTTTCTGGCCGGGATTGTTGCCCACTTTTTTCGTTTTTGACCCCTTTTTTGGTGTTCAAACGCAAGGTATCCCGACCAAAAGGAAACAACAAAATAATTTCAAGTTTTGTTATTTAGTTACGCTGTTTTTATAACAGAGGTTGTTAAAATTAAGATCGTGGATGTAGTTAAAATAACAGAAATTGTAACAAAAAATCCTCAAGAAGTAACAAAACAAAAACAAACTATGATATAGATATAACATAAACAAAACAAACTTTGTAACAGTTTTGTTACGATGTAGCAAAATTATATCAGCTATTGTTAGAATTAATTTATTTCTTTACGCAGATTGTGCCTCATCAGGCATTATATCTTAATTTGTTATAAGTATGTTATACAATTATCCAGATGGAATCGACTTTAACAAATTTATATCATAACCAGTTAGTCGTAACAAAGTTTGTTATAATTTTGTTATTTTTATGTTATGTCCTTCTGGTCGGGATGACTTGGAGCCTTCCCGGGGGTGGATTCGGTGGATGGTACTGGGGGGGCCGAAACTTTGGGGAAAGGGGGGTGGGAGTGGGGGTGGGCAGAATTTGTTATGTGTTTGGGGTGGGGCGGGGGCGCCCGCCGGCGCTGGGGGGTGCTGCGGGCGCGGCGATAGTTTTTTGTTAACAACACGCCGGTGTGGGGGGAAACAACCTTAGGAAGTTGGGCCGGCCGAGGTTTGCATGATTGGGCACATTATTTTTTTTTTTTTCTTTTCCTTTGTTTTGTTTGAAAAGCATTAGCATTAGCTTGACGTTTGCACACCTCGTGGATGGAGCTACGATGAGGAATAATTCGTTGAAGACATTGCATGCCACCATGAAACCAGTTACTGATACGTTTCTTAACACAATAATCTCCGCGAAGACACTCCTCGATCGCTCACCTGGCCACGTCCAGGCAACCGTTGGAGATAGGGAGGATTTGGTATCTACCCTAAGAAGACACTGAGAACCCATTGTATGTCTTGTGAAAAGTGACAATACTCGAATTGTGCCACCGAGGATGAGCTTGGAATAAGAAAAACATGGTTAGTCTTCATTTATGTGAATTCTCATTTTCTATTTAATGTTCTAAAGTTTGAATTAGTTATGACTAGGGTTCTGATGCATAGTCAGTATCGGAGTCATTGTTTGTTTTGTTTGCAATAAATCCGATTTTGACTGATAAAGAGGCGCGCCTTTGAAGAGTGCTGTCACTCACAAAGGGTTTAAATAGCGGAAACTTTCAATAAAATTCGATTCA
Organism: Aedes koreicus; assembly: GCA_024533555.2. Classification (NCBI taxonomy): domain Eukaryota; kingdom Metazoa; phylum Arthropoda; class Insecta; order Diptera; family Culicidae; genus Aedes; species Aedes koreicus. The sequence continues at coordinate 52,432 of JAHHFK020005834.1, forward strand.
TTGCCAACAAAACAAACAAAGACAACTGTGAAAAACACCGAATACTTCATCATTTCTCAATAGTGATGAAGTAACTCGACATGCACTAAACAAATGATACGGGATATACTACAATAGATCAAATTACTGGTCGCAGTGGTTTATGTCCCGAACAGAAAAAAAACAGAAAAAAAGCATTAACTATAGTCCTAGCCCAATATGGCTTATGATTATAGCGCCATTACTCCTCTCTGAAACGAAAAGAATGTCTGATAATATAACACCGGGTGGTGAAAGAAAACTTATCGCATTCTCTGATGTGATCTTCATATGACTTTCATCGCAAACAATGATTTGTTTTTTCTATGTCGTTTACAAAAACTATAACTTAATCTTATAAACCCACGATTTCTGATTATGAAGCAAACAAGTAAAGTTTGGGCTACAAACCTACTTATGGCACAAAACGATCTACAACCAATAGCTCTGAATAATTTAAAGCTGAATAAATAGTTCACCCTGCCTATAATCAGTACTCTACAGTTTTGTTTTAGCGTTATTGAGTTATAATGTGCAATGATCATATTTTCATACTAGCCCACAAACATGCTAAACCAAGATAAAAAACAAAGAAAGAATAAAACCTTGTAAACTAGTGATGAAGATTGCAAAGAAAGAAGTATCAGGTGAAAACCATAATTGTATTGAAATAATGTATCACCTCTTGTCCCCAAATAAATTATAGATATACTTATACTTTTTTTTGAAACTTCACTAAAATAAATCTTGATGACCTCTTTGGGACATTTCAATTACGCAAAGAACTTTAAAATTTTCCCAATAAATTTCATTCTACAACTTACAACTAAAAGATGTCCATCGAGACCAGTCGAACATTGTCACACTGAAAATTTATTTTCGTAAATAAGCTTTCACTCGTTTCGTAAACATGGATTTTGTACATAGAACAAATGTTTCGTATATTGTATGCAACATTCATATTGCTTTTTATCTGGTGAAATGCTATCATTGCAACATTTTGTAAAATGCACATAATGGATTTCGTGAAGACCAGCCAATCCCTGCTGCTCTTTTTATCGTACTCGAGCATGTTGTTGTTGCTGCTAGGATGAGCGGGAATAATTTATTCATCCCAAAATAAAAATCTAAGCGCTGCCGAGAGTTATACATCTCATATTCATTAATCAAGTAACTTCTCAACAGTCGCCATGGCCTAGTGAGATCAACCACGGATTCAAAAACAGCTTGCTCTTTATCTTGTTTTCGTACAATGCACGAATGTTCTTTCTGTGTCCACTTTGACAGAAATGCCGCCGGACACCAGTTACTTCTTTGAGAAGTTCCACTGAGCACACTTTCAAATCTTGCAATATTTCTGACGGACTCCCCAACTCACCGAACAGAGTAATGGGTTCCTTTAGTCTCTCCCATACAACATACAGCTATGACATTCAGCGGTTGGCACGTTACTCTTATTTATATATTTAGTCAGCACCAACAGGCTTAGTAAAGCCCCAAAGGTGGTACGCTACAACAAACAGACAGCAGTAATCTCTACCTAATGCTATGAGGGAGATGACATCCGTGGTCCCTCCGCCCCATGCTAAGGACCTTAAAATTTCAATCTACGGGACCTAAAGCTAATTGGGTTTCAAACATATAAAGGATACTAAGCTGAATTCCATTTGATCAAGTATAGAACAAGAAACAGGCAACAAGCTTAACTTTGACGAATAAAACGCTGCAAAAATGACAGGAAGTCAAACTACTAATGGCATTTATATTAAATTCTATAAATAGAGATTGAACTCAGCTTCATAAAAGTGGTGAAAGAACAAACCTTGCACTTTTTCATAATAATATAATTGAAAGTAAAAAGGAGTTAAATGGAAAAGCTCACCAAATTTCAATGACGTCCGCCTCTCGCATCGTAACCACAGTGATGATTATCTAGTCGTGACTAAAGATGATCCCAAATGGACTTCCTCTTTTGATATTGGAAGCAATCGAAAATTCCACTATACATCCTTGAGCCCATCGTTGCTGGTGGAATATCAAATGAATTGCTCACGAACAAAACAATAATCATCACATCTTGGGCTATTGCCCTTTTCGAGATCAAAAGTGTTAAAGAAAAATCACAGTTTCAACGATTTTAGGAGAAAATTATAACCAAAAATTTCAGCACGAAGCAAAACGTGACAGCAAAACAAAAAACCCTAAATGTGGTCAATTAACCATATGTGCAATAAGTATATAGTCTTTAAGTGCAAGAGCTGAATAGATATTAATTATAGTGTACATGGATTGCATTAACTTGTCCTAGCAAAAATCAAATGAGTTTTTTTTAATACGTTTTATGTGAAATGGTGCATGGATTTTACTTTTTCATAAAAAGTTTAGTATTGGATTTTTTGTACTTTTCATGTAATAAAACGAAATGTGTGAATAAAAGAGGTTTTATTTGTACCTCCATAAAAACTTCATCACTTTTTAAAGCTATCGCGTTCAGCAGCTCTTCAGCGGGAATGGCGAAAATTCTCGGCAGATCTGAAATATTCACAATAAACACCGTTAACATGGCAGTTTAGTAATTTAGTAAATTATTACCTTCAAAAAATTCAGTAACTTCCGCTGGCAAACCAAGTCTAAGCCACCACACGGTAAACTTCACTTTGCTTCTCCTTTTTGCAGTTTTTTTTTTCTTCTAGAACGATAAAGCAGCTGATTGTTTTTCGCACACGGTTTTTTATTTCGTTTTAAGTGCGAAGATGGATAGAATAGGGCAAAGTGAAAACACATTTCTCGCTCCATTGAAAATTATGTACGGACCATATCAGTCTCATTGGAAACGAACCTGTGTATTAAGTGACGGGTGTTAAAAATTATGTGCGGCAAATGAAAATCATACTGGCTCACATGATTTCAATTCGAAGCAAAAATTGACCGATTTAAGTGCCAATTTTAATAATAAAAATTATTGATTTATTTTCAGTGTACCGTCAGCCCAAGCCAGGTCCAAAGCCGGTATGGAATTAATACTCAAATTTCGTATGATTTTTACAAAAAGACAGAAAATTTTTTTTTGTGAAATAAAAAAAAGTATATAATAAACTGTAAACAACAATTTTTCTTGTTGTAAACAGTATTGTTCAGAGGCTAAATTAGGAAATGTACAATGAACACCAACAATCAAATTTTTTCACGTCTATTGTTATTGTGACTTGACTGTTTATGTTGTTTTTTTTTTAAATAACGCGGTTTTCTTACGTCGTTTTTGAAATAACGGACCGCGTAAAAAAACCGCGTAGTAAAAATATCTTTTCCACATGAAGCTTTAGAGAGTTGCCGTTCTCAGTAAAGTTGTTGAGAATGTAAAATATAGTAACTTGACATTATCAGATTAGTTCCAAATTGCGCCGCAAATATGGCGCCGCAATCTAAATTGCCAAATCGTGCTCTAGGAAGGTGCTGTCTTCTTAGGAAAGATGTTAATTGTGTATAATAAAGGCATTCAAAATAATCACGTTACATCCAGATCGTACCTCAGAGATGGTGGTGCCATATTTGCGGCATAATTTAGAACTAATATGACAATGTCAAAAAGGCGACGGAAGGTAAACATACTGAGAAAGTTTTTTTTTTTTTTTTTTTTTTTTTTATTTGAGAAATGATTTGGAACAGATATGATAATACCAAAAGATGACAAGTAACATACTAAGAAACTTTGCCGAAGACGGCATTTCTCTAGCGCCTCATTTGAAAAAGATAGACTGAAGCGCCATCTCTGCGGCATGATTTGGAACAGATATGATAATATCAAAAGACGACGAATGACATACTGAGAAACTTTGCCGAAAACGGCATTTGTCTAGCGCTTTATTTAGAAAAGATAGACTGCAGCGCCATCTCTGCGGCATGATTTGGAACTAATATGATAATGTAAAAAGACGACGAATGACATGCTGAGAAATTTTGCCCGAGACGAAAACTCTCTACAACTACTCTGGACTGTTTTGCTCACACATTGAATTAACAACCTCTATCCATTTGTAGCAGATTCCGGTGGCCAATGTTACTGAAACCATGTTTTTCCACCACCAATACATTTTTATGACCATATCCTTTCAATGTGAATATGAAAGATAATTTTTATTTCCTGGATTTTTTTTATGTCGTTTTTTGAAATAACGCGGTTTTTTTACGTCGATCGTACACGCTAAGAAAAAAGTACCCAGCGGAGCACTTAAGTGTGGGAAGCCAACGTTGGGTATAGACATGTTTACGTACCGTTGGGTAAAAATGACTTACTTTTGGGTAAAAATCGACCTTAAAGTAAGTAATTTGTACGACGATGTTCAACATGTTCGGAGATACATGAAGAGGACGAAGCAAACTATAACTCATGTACAAAACAAGTTAAATGCTTTTATTGTAAATCGGCACAGCACCACGGACAAAAACTGTCCAGAGAGGGAAAAACAACAACGGATCAAAGAATTGATGGCGAAGCGAAATTTAACCTACGTCGAGGCTCGAGAGATGTTAATACCCGTTTGGACAGCAATATGTACGACTTGTTGGAAGATGGAGCTGAAGACCCAACACCGGCGGAAAGCTTTGCGAGGATGACTGCAGGTAGATACACGAAGAAGGCGCCACAAACTACCGGAATACTACCTACTATAAACTACAAGTACAGGTAGAGGAACAACTACCGAAACCATCAGCACAGCACGTAATGAATGCAAACGTTAAACGCAAGCGGATCGAAGAAGAAATCGAATTCTGAAAGACAATCAGATAGAACTATCGTCTGAAAACGGAACGGCTTTAATTAAAAACCATGCAGTGGCGGACCAAGAGCGATGGCAGAAGATTAACGAGGAAGCAAAAAAGGCAGCAAATGAGACGGCGGAGAAAAATATGCGCGGAGCATTGATAAATTTCTATTCAGACCTAGTACAGAAGAACGATCTACCACAAGAATTTCACGAAATGTTTAAGCAAATGTCAAAAAACACTTCAAGCTAGATAGTGTGTTCATCTAAATTATTAAAAATGGATTCTTTTAGGTTGCTACAAGTCAATATACAAAGCATGTCAAAACATAAACTATTCGACGGCCTTATTATCGGAGACTTGGACGGATTCAAGCCAGGAATCATCAAGTAAGTACAATATATCGCGGTATCACAGGTTTTTTGATTCTAGAGAAGATAATTACGGCGGCGCCGGAATCTACTTAAGACAAGACTGGGGATACACTAAAATAGCATTTAATCGTTTATCTAAATAACTCAAGTAATAGGAATTAATATTTTGCGTCTGGACATGGTCATAGTATCAATATACATAGCCCCCTCTATAACACGACAAGATTTAGAAGACAATTTAACAAAAATTTTAGAATCAGTGAAACAATACAAAAGAGTTATTTTAGGAGGTGATATTAATGGACACCATTTTGCTTGGGGAAATAATTTTTACGATGCCAAAGGTGAACTTATCATGGGCAAAATCAACGAATATAATGTACTAATATTAAATGACGGGTCGAAGACTTACTTTCCAGTTGAATCAAATAAGAAATCTACGGCTATAGATATCTCTCTCAGTACACCAGAACTCTATAATGAATTGATATGGAAAACACTAGATTATAGTATAGGCAGTCATCATGTAGCAATACGAATTATCTTTTTTTAACTGATCAAAACAATCTTAGAAACCAATACGTTTATAATTTCAAAACAATAAGAAAAAAAATTAGTGAACTGGATTTATCAGATATTTCAGATATAAATGATTTTCAGGAAAAAGTAGACAAAAACAAGCATTTTCCGAAGTTCTGATGGTCAAACAAAGTCGAGCAGGCATGGAAAAATAAGAAGAAACCCAGATCAGATTATAATAAACAGTCATCGTTGGCCATTCAAGAAAGCTCAAACAAGGCTAAGAAGAGGAAAATTAAAAAAAAAAATTGGAAATTGTAAATAGTATTGATCCATTTTTGAATTCATCTCAGCTGTATGGAATAATATAAATAAACTG